>APFE031120195.1:0-34965 GCA_000404065.3 Pinus taeda | reverse complement strand
TCCAAATTTTTCTCTGATTATTTAATATAATAACAAACATTTACATAGATCAGAAAATTAATCCAAATTCATTTGGGAAAGGTATCTAACTAATGATGTCACCTCCAAAACCACCAACTCAGAATAAGGTTAATCGCAAACCTTTACAAGTTAAATAAAATTAGATTTAGTTTTGTTCTTGCAAATAATTGAATTTTTTAGTGAGTAGTGAGATGCTTACTCTTTTTTCTTTTACTTTTTAGATGGTTACTCTTTTTCTTTTCTCTTTTAAATCACGATCTTAACTTTTAAGAACATGCATTATAGTGGCAACTCCTAAAATACACTAATTTAAAGAAAATTTAAGTGGTCAATAAAATAAGAAATATAAAATCTCAATGGTTGGGCACTTTGTCCTTTGCTTTACTCCTATTAATAGATTTTTGCTTTGCTTTATTATGCTTAATTCCTGGGTGTCACCGAGAAACAGAGAGAGAGAGACAGAAGCCATACTACATATACATCTCCGGAGGGTTATGTAGTGGAGAGATATGTGGTTATAAATATTATAATATGCAGTAAATAAATGTGTACATGCAACAATTTTATTAGTGTTTAAATTTTTGGAAGCTGTCATTCATACTGTTTTAGAGTAGAAAAATATAAATAAATAAAAACAAGCCTTAGTTTATGGAATATTTTTTGTGTTTCAAAACTATTCACAAAATTTTTATCTATATAATCATTTTCCATAATGCAATTAAATTTTTCATATACTATTTTAGTGTAGGAAAATATAAATAATAATAATAAAAGTTTCAGATTATGGAATATTTTAGAGTTTGAAATAGAATTACAAGAATTCTATCCATATAAACGTTTTCCATACTGCAATTAGAGTTACAGGGTATAAACTTATTGCCCTATAAACTTAAGCTTACTGGGTTGTCCCAAAGAATATATTTTAAAATTACAAACCTGCTACAAATCTTGAAAGTCCAAAATCCGCTAGTTTAACATGCAATTCCTCGTCCAATAGAATATTTGTAAAATCATTTGAAGATTTTACATCTCTGTGGAAAATAGGCGGTTCATGGCAGTTAAGAAATGCCTAGGCAGTCTCTATACAAATTCTAAGACATGCAATCCATGGTCCAGTAGAATATTTGAATATTGATGCCTATGGGGAGCAGGGTTATTGGTTAGAAGCTAAAAATGTGCTTAAGCATAATGAAGAGAGAGGGGAGGGTGAAAAATTCGTCAAAAAAATTAATAATATTCGAATAGAAGTTACCACATAAAAGAGAAAGTTGTTGTAACTTTTCAAGGAAATTATAATCTTAATATTGTAGAACATTTTAAATGTATTTCTTGTTTAATCACTGATGTTAATATTGTAAAACGAAGGCTCTCTTAAAATATTTCAAATGCATGAGATAATTTAATTGTGGCATCAAATATTATTTCTGCAAATTACATACCAGAAGATTCTTCAGCCTGAAGAATTGTAAAAAGACTCACTATACATTGAGATAATTTAATTCTGACATCAAATATTATTTCTGCAAATTACGTACTGCATTCCAGAGTAATCTTCTGGCTAACAGGTTCCCGCGAATTGTAAAAAGATTCACTATACATTGTAGAGAAAACTCCTTAAAATTTTGATCCTTTCTCCAGGATTACTGATATAACTCACTATATATTTTGAAGAGGGTCATGCGTTAACCCGAATTTGTTTGGAATGGCCATGAAATGTGAGGATTACTTATATAAACCACTATATATTTTGAAAAGGGCTCAAGCATTAACCCCAATTTGTTTGGAATGGCCATGAAATGTGTATGTATGTAGATAAGAATATGAACAAAATTCATTAACTGAATTGCTACCAATTCCTTTGACAAGCTTGCCAAGGGTTGGAATGAACTAAAAGGACATAGAACGGCATTGAAACAGTAAACAAAATGCAATTAAAAATGCAAATTATGTTACTGTGCATTTCATCATCGTTATTAATGGTCTAAGTGAATTTTTTTAATTAATGCAACTTAATGCAAAAATGTCTATATGACCATTAGACATGGGACTCCCACATGAGAGGAGCTAGTAATTTCAAGCAGATTCTTGCCAACTTCAAAAACTGTTTCAAGGTTAAAATCCCTTAAATCCCATAAAATCCCTTAGAATCAATTAATTATATCAATTAGTGAGAATTCTTACAAAGCTTTCAGGGAAATTTGATATTATTAAATGAATTTATCTTACAATAACAGTCTCTAGGAAGCAATAACAATAAAGAAGATACCATACCGAAAACCCATCAAAGCTCTAAGGTAAATGCAACTTAATGCAAAAATGTATATATGACCATTAGACATGGGACTCCCACATGAGAGGAGCTAGTAATCTCAAGCAGATTCTTGCCAACTTCAAAAACTGTTTCAAGATTAAAATCCTTTAAATCCCATAAAATCCCTTAGAATCAATTAATTATATCAATTAGTGACAATTCTTACAAAGCTTTCAGGTAAATTTGATATTATTAAATGAATTTATCTTACAATAACAGTCTCTAGGAAGCAATAACAATAAAGAAGATACCATACCGAAAACCCATTAAAGCTCTAAGGTAAATTGACAAATGCCTTAGAAAATTGCCTACAATCTTGTTGACGACTTCAAATTCACTGTCTTGAAGTGGAAAAAAAAATAGGAATCAACGCAACATTTTGTAACAACACAAAGTTACTTGCTGATATTCCTCTAAAAGGAAGACGAGATCATGCAATCATTACATTTTGTTTCAAAAGCATCAAAAACTTTTAAAAACACACAGAAATGTAATTATAAATATTAAATAAAATAAAAAGAAGACGAGATCATGCAATCATTACATTTTGTTTCAAAAGCACCAAAAACTTTAAAAAACACACAGAAATGTAATTACAAATATTAAAGAAAATATAATTAGGAAAAATCTAAATACACATTCACTCCATCCCAGACACCAACATAACCACTAACAAAAATACATACAATTTAAAGTTGCACGTGTACTTGCAAACCCAGAAAAGAATTTAAAATAAAAGATGACGAGAGCTACTCTTCTTATTTGTGCTACCAAGGAACATAACCAAATAACATTGGCTATTATTAGCGATTGTCCCAAAAGGTACAACGAAAGGCCGATAGGATTATTAAATTAGAATTGTCGAATTTCTCTAGAAGAGATGTTGGTTGAAGCCTACAAGGAGCAAAGAGATTTGATGTTTGGAATTCTATGCTTTTTGGACACCATATTTCTTTAAATACAACTTAATTTTTTAGAAAAGTTCAAGCCCAATGTAGTTCTGTCATGCAAAGAGTTCTACTAAACCACAAGTTACACATCTTCAGACCTGAAAAAATACATAACAATGGTTTGGAAAATCGATTGCGATATCATAATTGCTTTTCCTTCCACATACATACAATTGCTCCAAAGGCAAGGACAAGAAAATTTTCAGCTCTAGTGAGCACTAGTGGGTCACTAAAACTAGTGACCACTAATGAATTTCACATTTATACAAGGAACTGGCAAGGGATTTTACATGGACTCCACTCAACTTCAAACACAGCTTCAGCCAATATGCAGAGTGATTGAAATTGAACACAACTAAGTAGTGACATTGGCTCACAGTGATACACCAAGTATAAAATATTGAAGCTTTTACAAAAGTAAGGAGTAAGAAAAATTATGAAGCTCAAAGAAGTAGATTTAAATCAATCAAAGCTTGTTGAATGACTATAACATCCATAGAATAATCTTCCAAGGTTCTGCTCTCATGTACAAGATCTACACTTTGATCTGGACTACTGTTTGATCCCAAATCATCATCAACTCCAAGCATTGCAAGTGATAGATGAGTTTGGATGTCACAACTCCCAGAGTTTGCTCCAGATTCATCCTCAATCAATTCATCTAATTCCATGGACATTGTCAATTGCCTCTTGGTCCAATAAGGTAGGTCATCTCCTTCTCCTCGTAGTAATTTCAAAATCTGCAATAATACGTTATAGACAAACAATGAGGAAGAATAAGTTCACATTCTTACATTAACATTTATCCATTGTTTGAAATTCGACAAAGCCAGTTTAATGCAAAGGTAAGACAATTTATTTGGGGAAACCAAAGCTTTCAATTCAGATCTTGCAATCCAAATTTCAGCTAGGATAGTGATTCTCAGAAAAGATATATACTCTCTTGATATTGGAGTGAAAGCAGATATGCTGGCTCTTCTTGCCTATTCAGGGAGGGGTAATTTGCATACTGAAGATTTGGTTTGAGATATGATGTAATCTCTTTCGCTAATATTCAAAGAATATTATATTTCATTAATGGAAAAAGAGATTATTGGCAATTGAGGCTTTGAATATTTTTCCATAATCCACCATCAACTTGATATTTCATGTGCCATTCTTCGTTATGGGCAAAAACAATTCTAGCACTAACTCCTCACAGGAAAGGAAACGTCTTCAAGCAACTAAATTTGACATAAGATCAGAAACTGAAACATATATACACAACTAAAGAGAATAAGAGTAATTACTCTGTTCATTCGAGGTCAAAACTGAGCTGCCCGTCTCAGACAGCATGCTGCACCAATGACCATTCTCTTCATCTCGCTCATGTCATAAGCATCTTCCAAAAGTGGATTTGCAAGTTCTTTTACAGAGCCAGCTGCCAGTAATGGCCTTGCCTAAATTTTGAAATTTACAAGAGACTAAGATTTTGAACCAAGACAAAGAAACCAAAAGAATAAAAAATTATCAAATACAAAACAAGCAAGGACACTAGAGCCCTACCCACATAACCAGGCTTTCTTGGCCTTTAGGATTCTTGTCATTGATTGGTTTTCTTCCAGTTATTATCTCTAGAAGAACTACTCCAAAGGATTACACGTCCGTCTTCTCATTAACCTTGCCATACATGAAATATTCTGGAGCCAGATACCTAAAATATGATAGTAGCTAGTTTTATGAAGTCTTGATTATAAATGACATTTATTTTCCTAAGGAAAGAGCAGGTGTAAAGAAAGAAATGGATATTTACCCAAATGTACCTACAAAATCACTACATGTCATATATGCATATGTTGTTGAAGCCCATTTGGCCAGCCCAAAATCTGATAACTATTCATAGAATATCTTTAGTTAACGATCCATCGAAATATGATTTTCTAGTTAATGATCAAGCAAATCTTATTATAACATCTCCAACCAAAAAGTACAAATAATTCAACAAAAGCTTGAGAACTTGTTTCTCTCACAAAGATCAAGATACCTGAGGTTCGAAGTTTTCAGAAAGCAAAATATTAAATGATTTCACATCTCTATGGATGATAGGATGATAAAAACCTTCATGCAGATAAGTCAAAGCTTCAACAATTCCAATGGCCACTTTCAGCCTACCTTTCCAATGAGCCTGTGGCTTGTCCTTTCCTCCTGTAACCCAACTTTTTCTGAGAACTGGGAACAACACTTAACACTAAAAAATAATAAAAATCTCCAAGGATGTAATATGATAAATGCATGAAAATTGGCATACTACATACCATAAAGAGTTTCTTCCAGACTTCCTCTCAGTAACAAGTTGTAGACCAAAAAGTACTCCTCCTCTTCAACACAGTAACCAATTAATGAAACAATTTCTTCGTTTTGGGAAAAAACAATTATAGCACTAACTCCTCATAGGAAAGGAAACATCTTCAAGCAACTAAATTTGACATAAGTCAAAAACTGAAACATATATACACAACGAAAGAGAATAAGAGTAATTACTTTGTTCATTCGAGGTCGAAACTGAGTTGTCTGTCTTGGACAACATGCTTCACCAATGACCATTCTCTTCATCTCGCTCATGTCATAAGCATCTTCCAAAAGTGGATCTGCAAGTTCTTTTACAAAGCCAGCTGCCAGTAATGGCCTTGCCTAAATTTTGAAATTTACAAGAGATTAAGATTCTGAACCAAGACAACGAAACCAAAAGAATCCAAAATTATCAAATACAAAACAAGAAAGGACACTAGAGCCCTACCCACATAACCAGGCTTTCTTGGCCTTTAGGATTCTTGTCATTGATTGGTTTTCTTCGAGTTATTAGCTCTAGAAGAACTACTCGAAAGGAATACACGTCCGTCTTCTCATTAACCTTTCCATACATGAAATATTCTGGAGCCAAATACTTGAAATATGATAGCAGCTAGTTTTATGAAGTCTTGATTAGAAATGACATTTATTTTCCTAAGGAAAGAGCTGGTGTAAAGAAAGAAATGGATATTTACCCAAATGTACCTACAACATCACTACATGTGATATATGCAGTTGTTGTTGAAGCCCATTTCACCAGCCGAAAATCTGACAAATATTCACAGTGAAAAAGTTCTCATCCAACAAGATGTTCTCAGGCTTGATGTCGCAATGTATGATCCTATCCCTGCATTGCTCGTGAAAATCTGCAATTCCCTGAGCTGTAGCTAAGGCGATGCTGTAGCGAGTATCCCAATCTCGAAAGCTTGGATCATTCGAAGATGAACAGAATATCCATCTATCCAGGGATCCATTTGGCAGAAACTCATGGACAAGGAGCCTAAAATGAATAATTCACAAGTTAAATTTCAATAGTAGTTCTATGATACACACTTTAGTAGGGATTTGTTACCTTAACATGTAATCTGGGATTCTAGCCTATTCTTTGCTTAGATGAAGATGTGAAAAATCAAAAGGAATGCAAACAAACACTCACCTTTGTAATCCCTCGGAGCAATATCCACAGAGACGAACTAAATTCCTATGGTGAATGGCACCAATCGTTGTCACCTCTGTTTTAAATTCCCTCTCTCCTTGTGGCAGCAATCTCTCCAACCTTTTCACAACAATCAAAGTTCCGTCTGAGAGTGAACCCTTGTATACAGTCCCAAAACCTCCTGCCAAAGCGGTCTCCCATTAGTACAAAACAAATTTTAAAATCAAAACCTTTATATTCTGCAGATAAATTGTTAGGCTTTCATACCAGTTCCAAGCCTCTCTCTGAATTTGTTTGTTGCAATCTGCAGATTCACGAAGGGAAAATTCACACGATTCCCAGGAACAAAAATGGAAGCATCCAAGCTTCGTCTATTTTTCATCATAATTATACTGCTTCAACAAATAAGATAAACATGCACACCAGAAATACAACACCAAGAATAGTTCCTAGAATAAGTATCTTCAGATGGGATTGATATTTCGAATGTCGGAGAGGGCACCCATTTGAGGATCCCATTCTACTATTATTAATGAGGTTGACTTTCATGAAAAATGTGTAATTGGGATTTTGCAAACCTCGAAAAAGAAGGTTTCCTAGTGTCCAACAGTAGGGTTTCAAGTCAGAAACCCCATATACAGAAGCGACACATGAGCATGTAGACAAGCAGAGATCTCGACATGCAGACATTGCAGAAATATTTATGTAATTGAAAATGACTGAACTTCCACCATAGTAATTTGTTTGTGGAATAGTCACAATCTTGTACCTTGACTACTCATTATTAATATCGTTGATGCAATCTGGTGAAGAATTTAGAGGCAAACACCCTAGAAATGGTCTACTTGAATCAACTAGATTTGATCGGGGTGGGCAGCTGCAATGTGGGTTACCCTTAGCATCAAGGTGAAAGATACCATTCCCACAAAGTCCAACAATACTACAGGGATTCAAAACTGTAACCCAATCTACAATCTAGCTGGACCTGACATTAGCATCCCATTTGTATAATCTCAAATTGCCATCATGTTCGAGAGTGATTCGCCTCAATGCTCGACCGTCTTGAACCAAAATATTTTTGTTATGAGAAAAATATACAGACTCCTTTGAGGGCTCACCAAATCTCATGCTAAAACTTCTAGACAGATTGAGGAAAGCAACCACAGAACTAGTCACATTATCATGGGCCCTAACGAGTATGAATAATTGAAAAATTCATAAGGGATATTTTAATTCAATGCAATCTTCAGAGATTCTGGCTCTTGCATTATTTTGAGAAGGTAACGGCCTCTAGATACATCAGTAGAAGAATTCCAGCTGGTGAGGTTTAAAGATTGTGTCAATTCTTGTCCTGGTAGTAGTGTGTCGTTTGGAGATGCAAAGCTTTGCCAAACAATGTCTGAGTCAGAGTTGTAGAGAACAAAATTGCCTAAATCTTGCATCTCCCGTGACTCAACAGACAATCCAGTGGTCTCAGCCATCCAGACCGTTGATTGTCCATCTCCCAATTGAAGATTTCCATCTTGGCCAAGAGTGAGGAAACCTTCTTCACTTACTGGCTAGACCTTGACAAACCAAAAACCGCAAACCTTCAAATTTAACAGATACATAGACAATACAATAAAAAAAGTCGATCATCACTGCAATCCAAGAATTTATGCATCCAAACAGGAAATTTCACTATATAAAGACACTACCATAACATAGAGTCGGCTAATACAAAAGCAATACATTAACAAACATAAGAGACAAACGTAAAAATGCAAAAACAGAGGGTGTATTTTTTGGGGGCTATTTTTCCATGAATTCCAATTTGAAAATTGTTGACTAATCTCTGTACTTGATGATAAGGAATTGGCATTCATGATTCCCATTGACCCGATTTGGTGATCTTTGGACATTAATCATTCCTACTGCTTTCGTTCTCCCTGTAATTTTACGCACCTTCACAGCAAATATTAAGCACCATATAATAAGCAAATATTAAGAACCATATAGTAAGTTACTGATTCACTCACTTCCTTTACATCTTCTCTCTTGAATGAGAATAAAATAATATTCAATGAATAGGACAGAAAGAATCAAACATTCACTTACTACATGATCTTTAATATTGCCCACCAAATATGGTACTAAGGCCAATGATCACGCCTTCAGGAGAAAAAGAAACAACTTGAATAAGAGTAATTACTATGTTCATTCAAGGTAAAAACTGAGCTGCCTGTCTCAGACAGCATGATGCACCAATGACCGTTCTCTTCATCTCACTCATGTCATAAGCATCTTCCAAAAGTGTATTTGCAAGTTCTTTTACAGAGCCAGCTGCCAGTAATGGCCTTGCCTAAATTTTGAAATTTACAAGAGATTAAGATTTTGAACCAAGACAAAGAAACCAAAAGAATCCAAAATTATCAAATACAAAACAAGCAAGGACACTAGAGCCCTACTCACATAACCATGCTTTCTTGGCCTTTAGGATTCTTGTCATTGATTGGTTTTCTTTCAGTTATTAGCTCTAATAGAACTACTCCAAAGGAATACACGTCTGTCTTCTCATTAACCTTGCCATACATGAAATATTCTAGAGCCAGATACCTGAAATATGATAGTAGCTAGTTTTATGAGGTCTTGATTATAAATGACATTTATTTTCCTAAGGAAAGAGCTAGTGTAAAGAAAGAAATGGATATTTACCCAAATGTACCTACAACATCACTACATGTCAAATACACAGATGTTGTTCAAGCCCATTTGGCCAGCCCAAAATTTGACAACTATTCACAGAATATCTTTAGTTAACGATCCATCGAAATATGATTTTATAGTTAATGATCAAGCAAATCTTATTATAACATCTCCAACCAAAAAATACAAGCAATTCAACAGAAGCTTGAGAACTTGTTTCTCTCACAAAGATCAAGATACCCAAGGTTCGAAGTTTTCAGAAAGCCAAATATTAAATAATTTGACATCTCTATGGATGATAGGATGAGAACAACCTTCATGCAGATAAGTCAAAGCTTCAGCAATTTGAATGGCCACTTTCAGCCTACCTTTCCAATGAGCCTGTGGCTTGTCCTTTCCTCCTGTAACTCAACTTTTTCTGAGAACTAGGAACAACACTTAACACTAAAAAATAATAAAAATCTCCAAGGACGTAACATGATAAATGCATGAAGGTTCTTCCAGACTTCCTCTCAGTAACAAGTTGTAGACCAAAAAGGACTCCTCCTCTTCAACACAATAACCTATTAATCAAACAATTTCTTCGTTGTGGGCAAAAACAATTCTAGCACTAACTCCTCGCAGGAAAGGAAACGTCTTCAAGCAACTAAATTCGACATAAGTCAGAAACTGAAACATATATACGCAACGAAAGAGAATAAGAGTAAGTACTCTGTTCATTCGAGGTTGAAACTGAGCTGCCTGTCTTGGACAACATGCTTCGCCAATGACCATTCTCTTCATCTCGCTCATGTCATAAGAATCTTCCAAAAGTGGATATGCAAGTTCTTTTACAGAGCCAGCTGCGAGTAATGGCCTTGCCTAAATTTTGAAATTTACAAGAGATTAAGATTCTGAACCAAGACAACGAAACCAAAAGAATCCAAAATTATCAAATACAAAACAAGCAAGGACACTAGAGCCCTACCCACATAACCAGGCTCTCTTGGCCTTTAGGATTCTTGTCATTGATTGGTTTCTTCTAGTTATTAGCTCTAGAAGAACTACTCCAAAGGAATACACGTCTGTCTTCTCATTAACCTTGCCATACATGAAATATTCTGGAGCCAGATACCTGAAATATGATAGCAGCTAGTTTTATGAAGTCTTGATTATAGATAACATTTATTTTCCTAAGGAAAGAGCTGGTGTAAAGAAAGAAATGAATATTTACCCAAATGTACCTACAACATCACTACATGTCATATATGCAGATGTTGTTGAAGCCCATTTGGCCAGCCCAAAATCTGACAACTATTCACAGCGCAAAATTTCTCATAAAGCAAGATGTTCTCAGGCTTGATGTCGCAGTGTATGATCCTATCCCTACATTGCTCGTGAAAATATGCAATTCCCTGAGCTGTAGCTAAGGAGATGCTGTAGCGAGTATCCCAATCTAGAAACCTTGGATCATTCGAAGATGAATGGAATATCCATCTATCTAGGGATCCATTTGGCAGAAACTCATGGACAAGGAGCCTAAAATGAATAATTTACAAGTTAAATTTCAGTAGTAGTTCTGTGATACACACTTTAGTAGGGATTTGTTACCTTAACATGTAATCTAGGATTCTCGCCTATTCTTTGCTAAGATGAAGATGTGAAAAATCAAAAGGAATGCAAACAAACACTCACCTTTGTAATCCCTCGGAGCAATATCCATAGAGACGAACTAAATTCCTATGGTGAATGGCACCAATCGTTGTCACCTCTGTTTTAAATTCCCTCTCTCCTTGTGGCAGCGATCTCTCCAACCTTTTCACAGCAATCAAAGTTCCATCTGAGAGTGAAACCTTTTATACAGTCCCAAAACCTCCTCCCAAAGCGGTCTCCCATTAGTACAAAACAAATTTTAAAATCAAAACCTTTATATTCTGCAGATAAATTGTTAGGCTTTCATACCAGTTCCAAGCCTCTCTCTGAAGTTGTTTGTCACAGTCTGCAGATTCACGAAGGGAAAATTCACAGGAGTCCTAGGAACAAAAATAGAAGCATCCAAGCTTCGTCTATTTTTCATCATAATTATGCTGCTACAAATAATAAGATAAACACGCACACCAGAAATACAACGCCAAGAATAGTTCCTAGAATAAGTATCTTCATATGGGATTGATATTTCGAATGCCGTAGAGGGCACCCATTTGAGGATCCCATTCTGCTATTATTAATGAGGTTGAATTTCATGAAAAATGTGTAATTGGGATTTTGCAAACCTCCAAAAAGAAGGTTTCCTAGTGTCCAACAGTAGAGTTTCAGGTCAGAAACCCCATATACAGAAGCTACACATGAGCATGTAGACAAGCAGAGATCCCGACATGCAGACATTGCAGAAATATTTCTATAATTGAAAATGACTGAACTTCCACCATAGTAATTTGTTTGTGGAACAGTCGCAATCTTGTACCTTGACTACTCATTATTAATATTGTTGATGCAATCTAGTGAATAATTTAGAGGCAAACACCCTAGAAATGGTCTACTTGAATCAACTGGATTTGATCGGGGTGGGCAGCTGCAATGTGGGTTACCCTTAGCATCAAGGCGATAGATACCATTCCCACAAATTCCAGAAATACTATAGGGATTCGAAATTGCAACCCAATCTACAATCCAGTTGGAGCTGACATTAGCATCCCATCTGTACAATCTCAAATTGCCATCATGTTCGAGAGTGATCCACCTCAACGCTCGACCGTCCTGAGCCAAACTATTTTTGTTATGATAAATATATATCGACTCCTTTGAGGGCTCACCAAATCTCATGTTAAAACTTCTAGACAGATTGAGGAAAGCAACTGCAGAACCGGTCACGTTGTATATCATGGGCCCTGACCAGTATGAATAATTGAAAAATTCATAAGGGATATTGTAATTCAATGCAACCTTCAGAGATTTTGGCTCTTGCATTATTTTTAGAAAGTAACGGCCTCTAGATACATCAGTAGAAGAATTCCAGCTGGTGAGGTTTAAAGATTGTGTCAATTCTTGTCCTGGTAGTAGTGTGTCCGTTGGAGATGCAAAGCTTTGCCAAACAATGTCTGAGTCGGAGTTGTAGAGAACAAAATTGCCCGAATCTTGCATCTCCCCTGACTCAAGAGACAATTCAGTGGTCTTAGCCATCCAGACCATTGATTGTCCATCTCCTAGTTGAAGATTTCCATCTTGGCCAAGAGTAAGGAATCCTTCTTCACTTATTGGCTAGTCTCGAACAAACCCAAAACCGCAAACCTTGAAATTTAACAGACACATAGACAATACAATAATAAAAGTCGATCATCACTGCAATCCAAGAACTTATGCATCCAAATAGGAAATTTCACTATATAAAGACACTACCATAACATATATGAAAGATGAGTCGGCTAATACAAAAGAAATACATTAACAAACATAAGAGAAAAACGTAAAAATGAAAAAACAGAGGGTGTATTTTTTGGGGGATATTTTTCCATGAATTCCAATTTGAACATTGCTGACTAATCTCTGCACTTGATGATAAGGAATTGGCATTCATGATTCCCATCGACCCGATTTGGTGATCTTTGGACATTAACATAATTCCTACTACTTTCGTTCTCCCTGTAATTTTACACACCTTCACAACAAATATTAAGCTCCATATAATAAGAAAATATTAAGCACCATATAGTAAGTTACTGATTCACTCACTGCCTTTACATCTTCTCTCTTGAATGAGAATAAAATAATATTCAATGAATAGGACAGAAAGAATCAAACATTCACTTACTACATGATGTTTAATATTTCCCACCAAATATGGTACTACGGCCAATCATCACACCTTGATGATAAAAAGAAGTAGCTTGAATAAGAGTAATTACTTTGTTCATTCAAGGTCAAAACTGAGCTGCCTGTCTGAGACAACATGTTGCACCAATGACCATTCTCTTCATATTTCTCATGTCATAAGCATCTTCCAAAAGTGGATTTGCAAGTTCTTTTACAGAGCCAGCTGCCAGTAATGGCCTTGCCTAAATTTTGAAATTTACAAGAGATTAAGATTCTAAACCAAGGCAAAGAAACCAAAAGAATCCAAAATTATCAAATACAAAACAGGCAAGGACACTAGAGCCCTACCCACATAACCAGGCTTTCTTGGCCTTTAGGATTCTTATCATTGATTGGTTTTCTTCCAGTTATTAGCTCGAGAAGAACTACTCCAAAGGAATACACGTCTGTGTTCTCATTAACCTTGCCATACATGAAATATTCTGGAGCCAGATACCTGGAATATGATAGCAACTAGTTTTATGAAGTCTTGATTATAAATGACATTTATTTTCCTAAGGAAAGAGCTGGTGTAAAGAAAGAAATGGATATTTACCCAAATGTACCTACAACATCACTACATGTCATATATGCAGATGTTGTTGAAGCGCATTTGGCCAGCCCAAAATCTAACAACTATTCATAGAATATCTTCAGTAAACGATCCATCGAAATATGATTTGCTAGTTAATGATCAAGCAAATCTTATTATAACATCTCCAACCAAAAAATACAAACAATTCAACAGAAGCGTGAGAACTTGTTTCTCTCACAAAGATCAAGATACCTGAGGTTCGAAGTTTACAAAAAGCAAAATATTAAATGATTTCACATCTCTATGGATGATAGGATGAGAACAACCTTCATGCAGATAAGTCAAAGCTTCAGCAATTCCAATGGCCACTTTCAGCCTACCTTTCCAATGAGCCTGTGGCTTGTCCTTTCCTCCTGTAACCCAACTTTTTTTGAGAACTGGGAACAACACTTAACACTAAAAAATAATAAAAATATCCAAGGACATAACATGATAAATGCATGAAAATTGGCATACTACATACCATAAAGAGTTTCTTCTAGACTTCCTCTTAGTAACAAGTTGTAGACCAAAAAGTACTCCTCCTCTTCAACATAATAACCAATTAATGAAACAATTTCTTCATTATGGGAAAAAACAATTATAGCACTAACTCCTCATAGGAAAGGAAACATCTTCAAGCAACTAAATTTGACATAAGTAAGAAACTGAAACATATATATGCAACGAAAGAGAATAAGATTAATTACTCTGTTCATTCGAGGTTGAAACTGGGCTACCTGTCTTGGACAACATGCTTCACCAATCACCATTCTCTTCATCTCGCTCATGTCATAAGCATCTTCCAAAAGTGGATCTGCAAGTTCTTTTACAAAGCCAACTGCCAGTAATGGCCTTGCCTAAATTTTGAAATTTACAAGAGATTAAGATTCTGAACCAAGACAACGAAACCAAAAGAATCCAAAATTATCAAATACAAAACAGGAAAGGACACTAGAGCCCTACCCACATAACCAAGCTTTCTTGGCCTTTAGGATTCTTGTCATTGATTGGTTTTCTTCCAGTTATTAGCTCTAGAATAACTACTCCAAAGGAATACACATCTGTCTTCTCATTAACCTTGCCATACATGAAATATTTTGGAGCCAGATACCTGAAATATAATAGCAGCTAGTTTTATGAAGTCTTGATTATAAATGACATTTATTTTCCTAAGGAAAGAGCTGGTGTAAAGAAAGAAATGGATATTTACCCAAATGTACCTACAACATCACTACATGTCATATATGCAGATGTTGTTGAAGCCCATTTGGCTAGCCCAAAATCTGACAACTATTCACAACGCAAAAGTTCTCATCCATCAAGATGTTTTCAGGCTTGATGTCACAGCGTATTATCCTATCCTTGCATTGCTTGTGAAAATATACAATTCCCTGAGCTATAGCTAAGGTGATGCTGTAGCAAGTATCCCAATCCCGAAACCTTGGATCATTCGAAGATGAACGGAATATCCATCTATCCATGGATCCATTTGGCAGAAACGCATGGACAAGGAGCCTAAAATGAATAATTTACAAGTTAAATTTCAGTAGTAGTTCTGTGATACACACTTTAGTAGGGATTTGTTACCTTAACATGTAATCTAGAACTTTGGCCTATTCTTTGCTAAGATGAAGATGTGAAAATTCAAAAGGAATGCAAACAAACACTCACCTTTGTAATCCCTCGGAGCAATATCCAAAGAGACGAAATAAATTCCTATGGTGAATGGCACCAATCGTTGTCACCTCTATTTTAAATTCCCTCTTTCCTTGTGGCAGCAATCTCTCCAACCTTTTCATAGCAATCAAAGTTCCGTCTGAGAGTGAACCCTTTTATACAGTCCCAAAACCTCCTGCCAAAGCGGTCTCCCATTAGTACAAAACAAATTTTAAAATCAAAACCTTTATATTCTACTGATAATTTTTTAGGCTTTCATACCAGTTCCAAGCCTCTCTCTAAAGTTGTTTGTTGCAATCTGCAGATTCATGAAGGGAAAATTCATAGGAGTCCCAGGAAAAAAAATGGAAGCATCCACGCTTCGTCTATTTTTCATCATAATTATGCTGCTACAGCAAATAAGATAAACACGCACACCAGAAATACAACACCAAGAATAGTTCCTAGAATAAGTATCTTCAGAAGGAATTGATATTTCGAATTCCAGAGAAGGCACCCATTTGAGGATCCCATTCTGCTATTATTAATGAGGCTGACTTTCATGAAAAATGTGTAATTGGGATTTTGCAAACCTCCAAAAAGAAGGTTTCCTAGTGTCCAACAGTAGAGTTTCAGGTTAGAAACCCCATATACAGAAGCTACACATGAGCATGTAGAAAAGCAGAGATCCCGACATGCAGACATTGCAGAAATATTTCTGTAATTGAAAATGACTGAACTTCCACCATAGTAATTAGTTTGTGGAACAGTCACAATCTTGTACCTTGACTACTCATTATTAATATCGTTGACGTAATCTGGTGAAGAATTTAGAGGCGAACACCCTAGAAATGGTCTACTTGAATCAACTAGATTTGATCCAGGTGGGCAGCTGCAATGTGGGTTACCCTTAGCATCAAGGCGATAGATACCATTCCCACAATTCTAGCAATACTACAGGGATTTGAAACTGCAACCCAATCTACAATCCAGCTGGAGCTGACATTAGCATCCCATCTGTACAATCTCAAATTGCCATCATGTTCGAGAGTGATCCGCCTCAACGCTCGACCGTCCTGAGCCAAACTATTTTTTTTATGATAAATATATATCGACTCCTTTGAGGGCTCACCAAATCTCATGCTAAAACTTCCAGACAGATTGAGGAAAGCAACCGCAAAACCGTCACGTTATATATCATGGGCCTTGACCAATATGAATAATTGAAAAATTCATGAGGGATATTGTAATTCAATACAACCTTCAGAGATTCTAGCTCTTGCATTATTTTGAGAAAGTAACGGCCTCTAGATACATCAGTAGAAGAATTCCAGCTGGCGAGATTTAAAGATTGTGTCAATTCTTGTCCTGGTAGTAGTGTGTCTGTTGGAGATGCAAAGCTTTTCCAAACAATGTCTGAGTCGGAGTTGTAGAGAACAAAATTGCTCGAATCTTGCATCTGCCCTGACTCAAGAGACAATCCAGTGGTCTCAGCCATCCAGACCATTGATTGTCCATCTCCCAGTTGAAGATTTCCATCTCAGCCAAGAGTGAGGAATCCTTCTTCACTTACTGGCTGGTCTTTGACAAACCCAAAACCGCAAACCTTCAAATTTAACAGATACATAGACAATACAATAATAAAAGTCGATCATCACTGCAATCCAAGAACTTATGCATCCAAACAGGAAATTTCATTATATAAAGACACTACCATAACATATATGAAATATGAGTCAGCTAATACAAAATCAATACAGTAACAAACATAAGAGACGAATGTAAAAATGCAAAAATAGAGTGTGTATTTTTTGGGGGCTATTTTTCCATGAATTCCAATTTGAACATTGCTGACTAATCTCTGTACTTGATGATAAGAAATTGGCATTCATGATTCCCATTGACCCGATTCGGTGATCTTTGGACATTAATATAATTCCTATTGCTTTCATTCTCCCTGTCATTTTACAGACCTTCTTAGCAAATATTAAGCACCATATAATAAGCAAGTATTAAGCACCATATAGTAAGTTACTGATTCACTCACTGCCTTTACATCTTCTCTCTTGAAGGAGAATAAAACAATATTCAATGAACAAGACAGAAAGAATCAAACATTCACTTACTACATGATGTTTAATATTGCCCACCAAATATGGTACTAAGGCCAATGATCACGCTTTGATGAGAAAAAGAAACAGCTTGGATGCATGTTAGCCAAACAACACGAACGATCTTCTCAAAAGCTATGATTAGGACCTTACGCTAAATGCAACGACAGAGAGTTGAAGGCTGGTGTAACGTGGCTCGCTCATCACAGTCCTATATCAATGCATGCACCTCAGATGCTAAATTCAAATCTTGCTCCTCAAGTCTTCATTCATTCAAAGATGATCGAGATAAATCTCAAGAGGAGTAAACAAGTGAAGAGAGCAGGATGGGGCAAAAAGGACTGCAAGGAATTGAAATACATCCTCTACAAGATGTTGAGGTTACACAAGTACTAGGTTGTCATGGATGATGCTATGGTGAGAAGGAGAGATAGCTATAGAGGAGATGACTCGGATGGCCCAAACCAACAATCTACACAGCAGACAATCACTAGGCTTTGGATCCTAATTGGTGGGAGTAGGAGGGTAGACTTTCTCTGGTACAGGTATCAAGAAGCAAGAAGTTCAGATAATGAGTTATGAGCTCTCGTCTGCTGTTCTCAGATCTTTGTAATTTTTTTCATCTCTTAAGGAATGTAGTGAGCTTCACGAGAGAAGTAGCGACACCAGAATTGATGACACTCTCCCATCATTCCATGCAGTGAGCTTCACTAGAGAAATAGCAACATAGCAACACCAGGTTTGATAATTTCCAAGTAGTTCACTTTCTCAAATTTTTGAAATAAGATTGATTAGCAAGTTCCTCATACTTAACTTTAAGCTAAATATAATTGACATCTTTATATCAATTACAGATTCCAGACATCCCAAAGAGAATGAAACAAATCTCAATTATAGATTCCAGACATCCCAAAGAGAATGAAGCAAAGTTAACTATTGGCTTTGCTCCATGCCAGGATACTGGCATATGCAAGCTCAAAGAAATGTAATACTATTTAAGAAATGTAATACTATTTGAGTTTAGATCAAATTTAAAAAGGGTAAGCTACTTAAAACAAGCATCTTCATTTGGCTAAGTATCGTCGGGACTTGCATTCAGTCCAAATAACTTATTCTTGAGGGAATCCAACCTTGGCAGGTGGCAGCATGCCACCCAACAACGCATCAATAAACAAATTCTTATGTTAATAAGAGGCATTCTGGTTTTATGTGGGGGAAGTTTTCTCTTAGTTTGTATGATAGCCTAAAAGGAGTTATTCACCATTGGTTGTATCTCTTGAATCTTAATGGCATCAAATCTCTTTTAAAAATAACGACAAGCACACAAAATGCACCTTCACAGCAAATATTAAGCACCATATAGTAAGCAGATATTAAGCACCATATAGTAAGTTACTGATTCACTCACTGCCTTTACATCTTCTCTCTTGATTGAGAATAAAATAATATTCAATGAACAAGACAGAAAGAATCAAACATTCACTTACTACATGATGTTTAATATTGCCCACCAAATATGGTACTAAGGCCAATGATCACGCCTTGATGAGAAAAAGAAACAGCTTGGCTGCATGTCAGCCAAACAACGGGAACAATCTTCTCAAAAGCTATGATTAGGACCTTACGCCAAATGCAACAATAGAGAGTTGAAGGCTGGTGTAATGTGGCTGGCTCATCACAGTCCTATATTAATGCATGCACCTCAGATACTAAATTAAAATCCTGCTCCTCAAGTCTTCATTCATTCAAAGATGATCGAGATAAATCTCAGGAGGAGTAAACAAGTGAAGAGAGCAGGATGGGTTAAAAAGGACTGCAAGGAATTAAAAGACATCCTCTACAAGATGTTGAGGCTACACAGGTACCGGGTTGTCATTGATGATGTTATGGTGAAAAGGAGAGATAGCTATAGAGGAGATGACTTGGATGGCCCAAACCAGCAATCTACACAGCAGACAATCACCAGGCTTTGGATCCTAATTGGTGGGAGTTGGAGGGTAAACTTTCTCTGGTACAGGTATCAAGAAGCAAGAAGTTTACATAATGAGTTATGATCTCTCGTCTGCTGTTCTCATATCTTTGTATTTTTTTCATCTCCTAAGGCATGTAGTGAGCTTCACGAGAGAAGTAGCAACACCGGAATTGATGATACTCTCCCATCATTCAGTGCAGTGAGCTTCACTAGAGAAATAGTAACATAGCAACACTAGGTTTGATAATTTCCAAGTAGTTCGTTTTTTCAAATTTTGAAATAAGATTATTAGCAAGTTCCTCATACTTAACTTTAAGCTAAATATAATAGACATCTTTATCTCAATTACAGATTCTAGACATCCCAAAGAGAATGAAACAAATCTCAGTTATAGATTCCAGACATCCCAAAGAGAATGAAACAAAGTTAACTGTTGGCTTTGCTCCATGCCAGGATACCGGCATATGCAAGCTCAAAGAAATGTAATACTGTTTATGAAATGTAATACTATTTGAGTTTAGATCAAATTTAAAAAGGAGAAGCTACTTAAAGCAAGCAGCTTCATTTGGCTAATTATCGTCGGGACTTGCACTCAGTCCAAATAACTTATTCTTGAGGGAATCCAATCTTGGCAGGTGGTAGCATGCCACCCAACAACGCATCAATAAACAAAGTCTTATGTTAATAAGAGGCATTCTGGTTTTATTTGGGGGAAGTTTTCTCTTAGTTTGTATGATAGCCTGAAAGGAGTTATTCACCATTAACTGTATCTCTTGAATCTTAATGGCGTCAAATCTCTTTTAACGATAACGACAAGCACATAAAATGTTGCAAATAAAAATGCAGAGTTGAACATACCTATTTTCCATCGAAACAAGTTTGTTATTATTGCCCGGTATGCCTACATACAGAATGCCCAACACATACAATTGGCAAGAGACGGGATAAAAGCCTAATGCAAAGGTCCCATTCTTGGACATCCAAAACTTTTTCCCCTTCACTGAAATTGTGGAATTGAGGGAAACCCGACCCGTCGTCATCTCACCCTGAAATTACAAGGAGGGTGGTATGAAGCAGGTTATCATGAACGTTATTAAGGCTAAATATGATTACATTCCTGCTACTACTGAATCAGTAAATAATGATTCTAATAATAATGGCCTCTCTATCAATGCAATTCCCACTTCTGCTTCCTCCTCCACTGCCACATGTATCACTCAGTTTATACATGTATATATAAGAATCAAAACCAGAGTTTGAACTGTTTCGAACAACAATGTCCAATCTGATCCAAACTTTAATTCGAAAAGGTCGATTTTGAATTGCATTAAATTGGAAACAAGGATTTTGATTATAGGGCAGGAGGAGGGTTGTACCAGACATTATCTTGAATCGCCCTCCATTGTCAAAGAAATGTGAAGCGGGGTCTGGGAGAGAAGCCCTCTTTCGGGATGGTGTGCATTCCTCCAATTGGTATAACGTTCGAGTTGTTGATCGACCAGCAGTTCTGGGCATCCTCCACGGAATCGCAGGTGACAGAATAGATGCCTGGGAACTTGTTGGCAAAAATGGAGACCCCGACACCGATGCTGCAGGCCACTAGTCCCTTGATTTCCGCTTGATTTTCACTGTGCTCGGCTTCGATCACCCTTCTACCGACTTCTTCCTCGACATTGTAGTACTTATTGGTGCCAATATCATGGACCTCGATACCCTTTGATCGGAGGTGTTCGACAAAGGAGCGTGCAACTAAAGTCATCAGCTCATGCAATGATCTTGAGAGGCTTATTGGCGTCAGTGCTTCCCATTTTCCTGGACCGCCAATGAGGAGGGTTTGGGAGGTTGGAAAAGCAATGAAGGGAGCGAGGGTAGTGTCGAATATAGAGGGAGGAGTAGGTGCACACAGGTGCATGCACCTGAATTTGGGATTGTGCTGCACCCAAGGGGTGTCCTGGAACTTCGGCCTACGACATTCCCATATTCTGAACCACCTACAACATTCTTCACCGATGATCCAATAGTTGGAGATTATTTGATCGTCTAACAATCGATCTGAGGGCCCATAACGAGACACGGTGGCATGGAGGGGAGTTCATTTCAGAGGGAACGCCTTACGGCGTAAATAGATAAAAGTAAATATGATTATTGAATTTAGGCTTCTGTGATCCATACCAATTTTTGAGAAGATTCTTTAGCAAAAATATGATTATTTTTTTATTAATCAATTTAATTAAAAGAGTAGAAAAGGCACAACTTTTTTTGAGATAAAGCTCAATCTTTATTTTATAGCTATTTTAAAATATTTGTGGAAATTAAAATATATCACTCACTTCATAATTATAATTATAGATAACTAAATTAAAATATTAAAATCTTATTCTAAAATAGACATGACTATCATCATCATTACATCAAGCTCTCCCTAGACTAGTATGGGGATAGATTTCACGTGAAAACGTAAACACTCAATATAAGTTTAAAATATAAAGAGGTCCAAGAACACTAAAAAAAGAGGTATAGTAGATAAATAAAAATACACATAAACTAGAGGTATGGTAAATAAATAAAACCTTTTTTTATATTTATTCCAGATGTATGGTAAATAAATAAAAATATAAATAAACTAGAAATATGGTAAATAAATAAAACCTCTTTTTACATTTACTCCAAAATCTTCTTTATACTTACTAACATACAAAAAACAGGTTTTATTTAGGTGAATCCTATGGGTCAAATACCATGGAACATAATTATTAAGAGCATTGACAAAATATTATATTTATAAAAAAAGTATGGTAAATAAATAAATATAAAAGAGGTATAAAGAAGTATGGTAAACAAAAAGAAATATAAAAAAGGTATTGTAAATAAACAAAAATATATTAAATATGATTATAAATCAATATCTAGTTATATATCAAGCGTTTGGACCAAATACCATGGTAAATAAAAGAAATATGATAAATAAATAAAAATACAAATAAACAAGAGATAAGTTAAATAAATAAAACTTCTTTTTATATTTACTCCACGAACCTCTCTATCATACATATTTGTTTTGTTATAATCATAAACAAACAGTATACCATTAAAGAGATTATAAACTTGATATGTTATGATTTATCTTTCTCTAATTTCTACAGCTCACGAATTTTAGTATCGGTAACACCTCATTTATCTTCTCTAATTTTTCCAACTCACAAAAAAACCAGAAGCATCTGCTATTATTGTCCTTTTCAAAATTTTCCAATTTACTCAATTTGTTACCCACTCAGAACATCTATATCAAGATTCTCCCTTTTCTTTTTCCCACTCTGTCACGGCATCTCTCGTGACTTCTCACTCACCACCGTCCCAAGTCAATACATCCACTTCACTTTCTTTTCTATTCATTCATCGGTGCAGTCAATAGGGAAACTTCGTTCACCTTTCATTCCGCAATTTCCGCGTCTCCCGTTTTATACGGCGATTTCGGTTTCAACATTTTATCTCCCGTTTTATATGGCGATTTCGGTTTCTTTCCCTAGTTCTTCACATTTATCTCTTTTTTTTTATTCTTATCATTACAAGTTTGTTATAAAGTTGATATACTTCCGAAAAGACCGGAAGTGTACGCACATTTATCCCTCTATTGTAGTCCTTTCCAACTTTTTTCCAATTTACTTGGATTATTTCAATCAAATTTGTTAAATATCAATTTGTTACCCACTCACAGCGTTGGTCTCAAGATGCTCCCTTTTATTTTTACCACTCGGTCACCGCATCTCTGCTGAATTTTCACTCACCACCTACCCAAGATGACCAGGAGTCAAAATCACGGCCCCAGGACGAGCGACAGTGAATAGGGAAAATTCATTGGATTCCCGGCGGAGGAATTGTCCGAGCCAGAGTGAATCAGGCAAAATTCATTGGATTCAAGGCGGAGGAAGAATTGTCTCAACGGTCAAAAGTGATTTGAATCTGGGCAAAAAAAATTCGTAAAATCTTGTAGACGCCGTGTTTGAATCATGTTTTTGATGGTGGAAATGGATTCTGCGCTATTCAAAGCTTTCGAGGCACCTAAAATCTTGAAGTTTGACAATTATAACTTGGATTTGCAAAAATCTTTGCCAAATTTTTTTAAAATATGGCCGGAATTTCCATGACTTTCAGAGAAAAAAACAATCTCCCGAGGCACCTAAAATCTTGAAATTTGACAACTATAACTTGGATTTACAAAAATCCTTGCCAAATTTTTTTAAAGTATGGCCAGAATTTCCATAACTTTAAGAGCAAAAAAAAAGTTTACCTAAGATCTTGAAGTTTGACAATTATAACTTGGTTTTACAAAAATCCTTGCCAAATTTTTAAAAAATATGGCCGGAACTTCCATAACTTTCAAAGCAAAAAAATAGTCTCATTAGACTATGGCAAATTCATTACACAATGTTGTAGCTTGGATTTACAAAAATTCTTGCCAATTTTTTTCAAAATATGGCCCGAATTTCCATAACTTTCAGAGCAAAAAAACAGTCTCATTAGACTATGGAAAATTCATTACACAATGCTATAACTTGGATTTACATAAATCCTTGCCAATTTTTTTCAAAATATGGCCGAAATTTCCATAACTTTTAAAGCAAAAAAAAGGTCTCATTAGACTATGACAAATTCATTACACAATGTTGTAACTTGAATTTACAAAAATCCTCGCCATTTTTTCAAAATATGGCCCGAATTTGCGTAACTTGGCAAAAAACATTGTCGTTACACTATGGAAAATTCATTACACAATGTTGTAACTTGGATTTACAAAAATCTTTGCCAAGTTTTTTCAAAATATGCCCTAAATTTCCATAACTTTGAGAACAAAAAAGAAGTTTTGTTAGACCATGGAAAATTTATTATAGAATTTATGTGTCAATAGTTGCTTCACCTTTTCTGTTTCTCTCGCTACAAAAACCACTGCCATTAGATCACCAAGAGTCATTTCCAGGCCACAACCCCATTTATCTTCCCGTCTTATTGTCCACAAGCCCATTTATGTTTCCTTATTATTATCTTTACAATTATCATTTCTTCAGTTTATCTCTCCTTACAAGTTTAGATCCATCTTAACCATGATCTATCAAGAGCGCAAGAGGGATCATGTAACACCCCAAATTCCATTAAAAAAAAAACACTTAGAATTACTACTAATTACTTTACTTTGAATCTGGTAATTTTTTAGGCTAGTTAAGAACCCAATGAAATTTTGATACACTCTTAAAATAATATTTTATTATTTTTATGATTAATGTTTTAATCTTGAAAGGAAAACTCACGGGTAGACCCACAATATTTCCCAATTTCCAGACTGTTGGGAAAGACAATTATTCTCTTACCACTTAGAGATTTAAAGGAAAATCTCAGAGAGGAGGAGGTTTCTCTTGTTCTTTTTGGCTAGAAGAAGTTTAGAGGAGGATATTCATTGGAGGTAGGACACTGCCCTAAGAGTGAATTCCTGAGATGGTTAGGACAAGTGGAAGGCTTTAAGTCGAATAGAAGAGTGTAAATCCTGGCTAGGATAAGTGAAGCCCTGATGCAATTGAATTGACCAAAAAGACTATCAGACGAACTCTAGAAATTGGGAGAGCTCGGGGGGGACTAGACGTAATAGGCATTCTCATTGGTAGGGAGGAGTGGTCTTCCTGAACCAGTTTTCGGAATGGATTATCAAGACCCAGATAAGTTCTGAAATTGCCCTACTATTTATTTTTATATGTCTGTGTAAGAGGAGGTTTCTGACTAAATAATTATGAATAAGGAAAAGGTTTGGTATACTCTATTGGAAATATTTATTTGTCAACATTCAGTAAAGAAATGATGAAAGAATGGTTGTTAGGAACCATGATTCAGAGAATTGATTGTTTATTTGTACAAAATGTTTTCATAAAAGAAATCTGTGATCAGGATAGTTACAAAAAACGAAAATGATTAAATATATGTAGAATTTCTTGTCTGAAATTACAATCAGGGTTAGGTGGTCGCCCTGTAGAAGTAAGTAAGAAGAGGACAAAGAAAAAATTGAACAAGTAATGTTCTAGAATTAAACATCAAAACGGTAAATAATCTGTATAATTGAAGCACTAGGTACCCTAGAGTGGTGATTAGGTGACTAGGTTTCTGTAACTTGTGACTTTGATTAAGGAATCGTGTTAGTTCCCGAAGCTAGGCAGTTCACTGGCTACTAGTAACAGTCCCAAGACCTTTAAAAGGGTAAACAATCAAGACATACAAATATATGAACTAAAACTACTGCAAATAGTTGTAATTATTTCAGACATGCAACTTTAAATTCAAGACAGTAAACAAATGAACTTCGTTCAATCGCTGGAAATTAATTACCAACAGGACAAGAAATGTGTATATTCAATTGAACACCTAAAGAGAAATATCGTAGTTACTATGGCAATATCTATCATTTTTCTCTTCTGTTGCGAAAGAGTTGGACCTTAGTAATCAGACGACGAGGGATCTTTTTACAGTTAAAGGAATTTGTTAACAGAATCTATTAAAAACTAATGGAACTTTTAATAGAAGGATTTTGGTGGCAAGATGTCGGGAAATTGGCTTATTTCAGGAACTTGTAGGACATGTAAGGGAAGAAAATTTATCACAGTTGCGCAACAAAAAAGAAACAACAAAGTAGAACTTTCAAACATTTTTGTACAAGAATTTATATTCTCATGTCATATCTTGCAGAGAGGAAATTATCATTAATGTTTTACAGGATATTGTTGCATAGTTAACCTTTAAGAAAAACAACAATGTAAATAACGAGAACGATATCTACTCCTAGAATGGTAACCTTCGATCAGGTTACCATTAGATTAGAATAAGAGAAGAATATATTTGCAAAACAACGTTTAGAACATGTTATGGGCATTATGAATTTATTGTGTTATCATTCAGACTCACCAATTCTCTAGAAACCTTTATCAGTATGATGAATGGTGCCTTTCACCCTTATCTAGGCAAATTTGTTTTAATATATATTGATGATATTTTGATCTACTCCAAGAATTTGGAGAAACATAAAGAACACCTCCGTATGGTATTGCAAGTTTTGCGAGAGAATCCGTTGTACGCTAAATACAGCAAATGTGATTTTTATAAAGACCAGATCCAATATCTAGGACATATTATCTCTTTAGAGGGTGTAGCCGTAGACCCTGAGAAGATTAGAACCATCATGGAATGGTCTGTAACCAAAAATATGGTATATATTAGACCTTTCATGGGTTTGGCAGGTTACTACCAACGATTTATAAAGGGATTCTCCAAAATTGCTTATCCTATTACTGTAGAAATTTCACCGTAGATCACCTGATAATGCAATGTAACTAAAGAAAAATACTTGATCTACTTCTACAAACAAACTTGTGGAAGCTTAATCGATTTTGAGCAAGATCAAATAGAACACATATAACAGAGAATAAGATTCAATCACACATGAAACATAGAAGAATAAGTTGAGGAAAGCCTCAGCTAAAAACCCCACTATTTATATTATCATAGAAGTGGAAATATCTCAGGATTACACAAAGCTTTAGCTCATGAGCTATCCAACTCTCAGTACAATCCCTCACTGCTGCTCATAGACATAATAGACAACACATATGCCTTCCTTCAGTCCTCCAAGCCTCCTATTTCCTTGTACAGTTTCTCCTGGTTCCTCTAGCTGCCACATGGGTGTAATAATTCCTCACACACTGCTCTGACCTCTGAAATAACCGTGCAATCCTAAAGGAGATAATTCCTTTTACATTGATGAGTTTCTTATAGAGGATAAGATGATGTTGCGTAAGGAAGATTTGTTGCTAGACTTGTTGGAAATGTAACTAGTTTCGATCTTAATAACTGTTGTTGTACTCATTTCAATATGCATTCTATGTAACGAATAAGATAATAAAATAAAAAGTTATTATTCTAAAGCATAGGTTTCATGCTCATTATTGATGGTATTCTAGGTAAAAGCATGTTCGTCATGCTTCTAGGGTTTGTTAGGTCATAGGAGTTACTGTCACGAGTCAAGAAAGTCAACATCATGTTTATAAGACCTTTCTAAGAAAAATGTAATTAAATAAGGAATTATTTTTTAGTCTAGAAAGTCCTAGAAACTCCAAAAGTACAAGTTGGTCCTGGCAGCTTCAAGTCAGCATAAAGAAGGCAATTCAACCCCTATGAAGGCTATAAATACAAGTACTTCGACCCCATTTGTGACTCACCCACTCACAAGTTCGATTTCAAGAAGGAAGTTGGATCCATAGGTGGGAAGCAAGAGAAAAAGATAGAGGAGGTCTAAAATAAGAAAGGAAGGACGAAAATCTTATGTTTGGGCTCTATTTCTCACACACATGCAAAGGATTAGGATTTCTGCAGCTTCCAAGAAGTCTAAAATTGTAGGTTCGAGTTGCAGTATCAATTAGCTGGGAGAGAAAAATATTCTGGTTTGACTTCGTTGATCTTGGAAGGAGATGCCTTGATCAAGGAAGACTTCTTGAAGTGTTGACTTATATTTTCTACAACAACTACGAGGCTAAAGTTGTAGGTCAAAGCAATAGTACTAAAGCTGGAAAGTCGAAGTTGCAATTTGAAGTTGGTTGGTGCTAGATTATGGAAAGACATGACTGGAAGGGTTGACTTGGTACTTGGAGGAGGAATTCATCTAAGGATTGGGTCTTTGTTGTCCCATTTGAAGTAGATTCTATAAGAAGAGAAGATTTTGCTGGGTTTTCCCCTTGGAGGGGATTTTTCCCTGGCTGAGAGCCTCATTTTTGCATTCTATTTTGCTACTATTTTTTTTCTTGATATTTTTTTGATGAAAATATCTAAATAAATAACACAAGAAGACTAACTAAATTCACAAGCAAATATTAAGGTTAAGGAAAATTGGAATTAATAGCTGCAACTTTACATTTTTCCAACAAAAATAAGAGAAGGGGAAGAAAGTAACATTCATGAAGTGTTGGACATGGAAGTTGTAAGATGTAGGAACAACAGGATCCCATGAAGAAAGAAATGGTTGAATAATGAAGAGACTAAAGAATGGTTGAGGCTACAATGCTCTTTGGCTTGACAACCCAATGATCTTTGAAATTTAGACAAAAAGGAAATTAAGGCTAGTTTTGTAATATTTATGTCGAAAATGATTAATAAATAAAGAAAAGAGGCTAAGCACATTGTTAGTGTTTTTTTCCTTCGAGTCTCCATATTTAATTTATCATGTTTATATGATGATATTGTTATTTATTATAATAAATGATCTCGTGTTTATATGATGATATCTTGTTTATTTAATTTATCGTGTTTATATGATGATATCATTATTTATTACAATATATGATGATGTTGTTATTTATTACAATAATATGACATTTTTTTATTAATTATTTTAATTAAAAGAGTTTGAGATAAATCTCATTCTTTATTTTGTGACTATTTTAAAGTATTGTGGAAGTTAAAACCATATCATTCACTTAATAATTATTGATAGTTAAATTAAAATCTTCAAGTCTTATTCTGGATGATATCACCATAATTACATAAAAAAGTAACCAAATACCAATAATAAATTTGAAATTGAAAAAAATATTTAAAACAATGACATTATCCATAACTCAAGCATGAGATTATAAACGATGTGTCATGGTAGTGTGGTCATTTTTTTCAAAAACTTTGACGTGAGTAGTGCTTGAATCTTGTTTTTGATCATGGAAATGGATTCAACATCACCAAAAATAGTTGGGCACCCAAAATCTTGAAACTTGACCACTATAACCTAAATTTCCAAAAATTTGAATCAAATTTATAATCAAAATCATATTGAAATGTCTTATTATTTTTCTGACAGAAATAACACCTCATTAAACTATACTATTATAAACTAAATACACAGCCTAAACCTAAGTTCTGAAATATATAACATTAAACAACTTCATTTAAAGATCCAAGCTTAACTCTTTCAACCAATATTATTGTCTCAAGCTATCTAAAGTAAATTAATTAACACGTTAACATTTATTTAAAAGTTCCAATAGAAGGAGAAACCTAAGATATTGAGGTATATGCCTTGTCTTAAGAAGGAGAAACCTAAGATCCAAGAGATTCATCATTGGGTTGTCGGTAACATTCAAGGACAAGATTGATATTAATGAGCCTAGATCATTGGAGGAAGCCATAAAAAACTAAAGTACGGTTATGAGCAATCGAAATATATGTATGAATCCGAATAGGAGTGGAATGGTAATGACAATAAAAAGGGAAAGTGGGATAAGAAGCGATGAAGATTACCAGATACAAGCAACAAAGAGAACGTAGTGTCACACAAGAGGTTCAATACAACTGACAAAGGACAAGGATTTTAGTTTGAGGAGTAGAACAAGGGTGATGGCAAGAAGACTTTACAGTATTGGACTTGTGTCCAAGATCATCACAAAAGAGATTGTGTGCAACATTAGGGTGGAATATTGCAGATTTACAGTGCTCAAGAAGCACAGATGGTTAGGGATGTTGGACAAAGTATTCCTCAAATTTATGCATCTTTGGATAGTAAGGAGGTTGATCAGCATGCATATATTATTGAGATGGAAGGTAAGCTTTGTAATCAAGTTGTTTCTATTTTGATTGACCCTAGATATAGCTATAGTTATATCAGTCCTGACCTGGTGGATAAGAGTGGTTTGAATAAAGAAGTACATGCATATTCTTGGTTAGTGAAGTTGGCTACAAGTACTAAGAAATGATTTCATCATTGGGTAAGAGCTTGTGCATTTGAGTTGAATGGTTGTCTACATCAATGCATATGAATGTACCTCCATTGGGTTCGTACAATATTCTTCTAGGTATGGATTGGTTGTATCTTCACAGTACTAAGGTGGACTGCTATGATAAGGCTACTAAATGCTTTGATGAAAATGGAGAGCAGAAATTCTTGCATGATAAGAATAAGGCAACACGAGTTAGAATGGTTACAACTATGTAGGCAAAGCGCAATTGTAGGAAAGGGTGTGTCTTATTTGCAGTGCATATTTCTAGTCACAAAGGTAATGATGTTGAGGATGCTGAGGTCTTGAACAGGTACCCAGTTTTACAATAGTTTTAGGATGTATTCCCAACAAATATCTCAGATTTATTGCCTCACTGGGAAGTGGAATTTTCTATTGAGTTGGTACCAAGAGTAGCACCAACATCAAAGGCACTGTATAGGATGAGCACTCTAGAGTTAGTGGAATTGAAGTTGTAGTTGAAGGAAATTATTGACAAGGAATACATTAGGCCAAGTGTGTTGCCTTGGGGTGCACCAATGTTGTTTGTGAAGAATAAATATGGTGCCCTCAAGTATTCATCGATTATGGGCAATTGAGCAAGGTGACGATTAAGAATAGGTACTTTTTGTCGACGATTGATGACTTGTTTGATCAGCTGAAGGGAGAGGCATTGTTCTCGAAGATTAAGGGTTAGTTTTTAATCGTCAATCAAGCTATTTTTTTAGCGCCTGAATCTCGATCGAGTGCTTGAATGGATCGATTGAGCCACTGTTTTTTCCACCAAAACGTAACCTATTTCACCAAAAAATTTAACCTAGCTCCATGCTTTTGCCCATAATTGATATTAATACAGCAGTTTATATAATTGACATGAATACATTAAAAGAATTGTTGAGGCCACCTCAATATAATGATCTTCATCTATGTGTTTGCTAAGAAAATCCTTAGGTAGCATGTAGAATCCCAATGAGGCATCAATTAATGGATCCTAATTGAATGTGGATGGATTGATAGGATTGAAGTGAGCAAGTTGATGCAAGGGTGCAGTACTATGATAGATTACATACCTTGGTATATATCTTAAAGTGTTTGTTTGCATGGGTTTCCTTGTAACAATGGTTGTCATGCTATTCATTACATGAATGTTCTCTAGGGGTGGGGGGGGGCGGGCAGTGTTGCCATGTCACATCAAGTCATTGGTTGGTGGGGCAATAAAAACACAACCCACCCTGCCCCCCCCTTTTCCACCTTAGTCACCCCTTATGTAAATAGTAAATGTCTTATTTATTATTATTGAATAGTTTATTAATGTCAGTAAATTACATAGATCATAAATCTTAGGTTTCTATGTAATCATGTGATTCATGGTGACTCTATAGATGGGATGGTCCATTGTGATACATTGATATTGTAGGGGGTGATAACTCTTATATAAAATGGTATCAAAGTAAGAAGAGCCTATGAAATAGGAAGAATCAAATAAAAATGAGGAAGCAAATGTTATGTTAATAGAGGATAAGATGATGTTGCATAAGGAATATTTGTTGCTAGACTTGTTGGAAATGTAACTAGTTTTGGTCTTCATAATTGTTGTTGTACTCATTTCAATATGTATTTTATGTAACGAATAAGAGAAAAAAAGAAAAGAAAATGTTATTATTTTAAAGCATAGGTTCATGCTCATTATTGATGGTATTATAGGTAAAAGCATGTTCTTCATGCTTCCAGGGTTTGTTAGGTTATAGGAGTCACTGTCATGAGTCAAGAAAGTGAACATCATGTTTATAAGACCCTTTTAGGAAAAATGTAATTAAATAAGGAATTATTTTTTAGTCTAGAAAGCCCTGGTAACTCCAAAAGTACAAGTCATCCCTCGAAGCTTCAAGTCAGCCTAAAGAAGGTAGTTCAACCCCTTGGAAAGGCTATAAATACAATTACTTTGACCCGATTTGTGATTCACTCACTCACAAGTTCAATTTCAAGAAGGAATTTGGATCTATAGGTGGGAAGCAAGAGAAAAATATAGTGTAGGCCTAAAAGAAGAAAGGAAGGATAGAAATCTTGTGTTTGGGCTCTATCTCTCACATACATGCAAAGGATTAGGGTTTTTGTAGCGTCCAAGAAGGCCAAAATTGCATGTTCGAGTTGCAGTATCAATTAACTGGGAGAGAAAGATATTTTGGTTTGACTTCGTTGATCTTGGAAGGAGATGCCTTGATCAAGGAAGAGTTCTTGAAGCATTGACTTAGTTTTTCTACAACAGCTACAGGGCTAAAGTTGTAGGTCAAAGGAACAATACTAAAGATGGAAAGTCGAAGTTGCAGTTTTAAGTTGGCTGGTGCTAGATTATGGAAAGACATGACTGGAAGAGCTAACATGGTACTTGGAGGAGGACTTGGTCTAGGGATTGGGTCTTTGCTATCTCATTTGAAGTACATCCTATAAGAAGAAAATATTTTTTTGGGTTTTCCCATTGGAGGTGTTTTTTCCCTAGCTGAGAGCTTGATTTTTGTGTCCTTTGTTGTTACAATTTTTGTTCTTGATATTTGTTTGATAGTAATATCTAAATAAATAACACAAGAAGACTAACTAAGTTCACAATCAAATATTAAGGTTAAGGAAAGGTTGAATTAATAGTTGCCACTTTGCATTTTTCCAACAAAACTAAGAGAAGGGGAAGAAAGTACCATTCATGAAGTGTTGGGCATGGAAGTTGTAAGATGTAGGAACAAGAGGAAGCCATGACAAAAGAAATGGTTGAAGAATGAAGAGACTAAAGAACTTGTATGACGTGCCATGACAAAAGAAATGGTTGAAGAATGAAGAGACCTGAGTATAGACTGGTTCAGTAGAGCAAACTTGTATGACGTGCCGCGGGTCACTATTTCAACCTTAGGTTCTGAAAATGATACCCCTGTTAGCTTTGCTACATTTTGTGACTTTTGATGGATGGAGAGCAGAGGTGGCAGTCTAATTTCATGTTTGTAAGGCTTGCAGAGATTGGTTCTTGTTCTATTTCATGCCCCTTATGACTCCCACTAACCTCCATTTCTTCCTTCCCATAAATTCCCCTCATTTCCCCTTTAAACCTTGTTTTCCTCTATGTTGCCTCCAAAACCCCTTTAGACCCTTTTTACCCATTCCCGAATCACAGTGTGTTTCAACACCATTAAAACCCCGCCAACCCTTTGTTTATCCCGTTACCCTTTATTAAAAGCATGAAAACTTTAAAAGCCCTGCATGAGCCTTCATTTATTTATTCCCGGGCCTAGCAACTCAACACATTATAGCCACGCATATAATGAAAATTATACATAATTCGGCGGGCTCATAACTGTCACATCATCCGAACGTGCACGTTAATCCTCGATCATCTGATCACAACCGCTTCTTGATCTCACGCCATTCGCAAGCCCTCTTCCTGTAAACCAATCGTGTGATAGCTCCCGGGAAAAGAAGTTTCCCCGCCATCGTACCTGCCACGCGTCTTCCCCCTGTTACATCGCTCCCCTCTGTACGAATTCTATTTACCTTCGAAAAGTGGTGCGGGGAAACCGTTTACCGCCCCTCGTACCATTTCCCGCCCATTAACGTCCGCACTCTTACCTCCTCCGATGACCGTCAGATCTGCCCAACCTCGATCTGACGGTCCACGTCTGTCCATTCATATTTCTCTCGATACCCACTATAAGTTTATCTTTGCCGTTCATCTGTTTCATCCAACGACCAATTTTGTTCCTCCGCCCATCCATGACCACAGCCTGTCCCGTGCACCCGAAGGAAGAAGGTGGCCAACTACTTGTACTCAGCGTAGTTACTATCCAACAACTGCATTTAACAAGAAAGAATGGTCGAAGAACAAAGGACATTCCTCGAGTAGTTCACAACATTTATTAGTTATGGATCTTTCTTCCATAGGACATTCTACCTACTCAGGAAGGACAACCAAGTACCAAATATTGTCAAATATATTTATTCAAGCATCAGAATGTAGTAGAGATTTTTATCAAATAGTTAATGTGGTTGGTGATCCATTAAGACACCTCCACGGATAGGCTAATAGAGATATTTTGTAAACAAACTATATATACTGAGAACAACAATGTAATCAGTTTGATGAGTGTTAGATGAGTGTTATCTTGTTGTAAGGTTCAACTTCTGGAGATTGTAACTACTGCGATACCTACAGCGTCTGGTCTTCATTTTCAGCTAATACAAGCTTCTTTTGTTAGATTTTAAGCTTCTGTGGAAGTTTTTTGCGTTGTCATGATCTGGATTATCCATAGTTTCTTGTTCATTCTGCCAACGTTTCAAACCCCAAAGGGGGTCCATCATCAGGACTAAATCAGAATATGAATGAAAGTTTATTAAGAGAAGAGAGTCTTCTGACCTGTGTATAAATAAACCAAGAACCCTAATTTTATAAAGAAACTGACATATGATTTCTTATTTTATTAAATTAATTTAATTATTATTAATTTAGGTTTAATTATTATCCTTGTTTTCAACCCTGAACCTAAAATATTTTAATGATATGCCCAATTCATAAAAAAGTTTAATTTATTTATTTTGTACCTCTT
>APFE031120186.1:99442-112983 GCA_000404065.3 Pinus taeda | reverse complement strand
GATGATCTTCTTGTTTTGATTTCTCCATTTTTCCATTTGTTCCAGACAGCAGCGGATGCATTTGATGGAGGCTCAACAATATTGCCTCTTACATGGTCTAGCACTCCTTGATCTTCTAGGGTTAGATCGATAGACATCTTCCATCCGTGATAGTCAGCTTTCTCACGAAGCTTGTCTTCGGTAGGAAAGAGTGTTAAGGACCCCATCGTTCTTTTAGGATAGCCTTGCCAATCTTCTCTTCGGTGATTGCTCTTGCTCTTGCTCGGGCTCTTGCTCGGGCTTTGTCTTCACCTTAGCTCTGATACCATGTTAAGTTATGGTATGTTCTATGCTTATAACAATTTACTTCTTTTCCTCATTATATTCCACAGATTAGCAATCACATGTACATAAAGTAAAGGGCAGATAGAACATTAAACGGTCGACAAAAAAACAAGCCAAGACAAGAGACACAAGATGTGGCGGCTAGCCAGCGACAAACCCCACAATGTGTGGGGAAACCCTTTGATCAAATCTTCTTTTATCTTCAATAATTTAGCAGAGAGAATAGTACAATAAATCTGATTCATATCAGCAGTAGCAAACCCTAGATCAACAACATCAACATTAGCGACTTCATTATCAAACTAGGGCAGACGATATCTTGCAAACCGTTCATCGGATTGACTTCATTCCACCACCAAAAGTTGCGGCTTTCAGAGGAGGTTCAGATGAACCTACAACGCAGTTCCAATGAGGAGATCTTCTAGGCCATGCAGGTCAATCTTTGGATCTGCAGTTGCATCTTCAGGTCAAACAGCTTCCGGCTTCACATGTGTGAGAGAGAGACCCATTTCTGCGCAGTAGAGAAGAGACTCATTTCTGCACAGTAGAGAGAGAGAGAGATGTGATGAGAAGAGTGTGTGAAAATGAGGAAAAGTCCTCTTATATTTATACACAACGTTGGTGTTTGAATAGATGCATTGTTGGGCTTCTGAGCCTACATGAGTTGTAGGTCGGCTTGATTATAATTCCATAATCAAAATAAATTCATATCTCCATGAATACTTATTGGAATCGGATGATCTTTATATCAATCCTACACCTCTCGACGAGAGGAATCTAATAAAAATATTATTAGCCATGAATAAGATGACCCACATGAAGTTTTGCCCTAGTTGCCAATTTTAACATTAATACTGTATAGAACCAAGCTGTCCAATGCTCTATGCTGACTGTACTGCATAAAAAAATAATCCTCAAACTAAAATCATTGGTTAGGCATGTTAAGCTTATTGGATCACATTATAAGGCTTGGATTGGGTAGTTTCATCAAAATAGGGTGGTGTTTGACCAATGTCCCTAGTGGATTGAGGTAAAGGCAGAGGCTAGAGAAGAGGCGAAGGGTGATACTAATGATGAGGATTCCAACATAAGAGATGTTGGAATGTTGCTTTCCATTTAAATGTTCTTGTTCATTTATTCATAGTGCTTTCTTTCAAAATTCAATAATCTTTTGGAATCATGGTTTGGAATATTTAAAATATAATTTTTTCATTGGAATCTAAATATTTTATATAATTTTTAGTAAATCGGGTCATTGAAATTAGATTGATATGATTCAATCAGAGTCCGGGTGGACTCTTGACCGATTCTGATTTCAAGTCCACGTTTTATAGCATTTCTCAAAATATGTAGTGATGCCTCAGAAGGTGATCCTCAATGAAAGAGGACACATCATAAACTGCAACAAAGGCCTCCAAAGTTCAAACCAAGTCATCTACAAACAACATACTGAAAAAGGTCTTCAATGCTAGCATAAGTCATTGTGCATCACGAGTTGTAGTAGAGTCCAATGGTAACCCTGAAGAATAATCGGACCTACTCTTTTTATAATAGACTGAAGAGTCAAGACCTTAAACCAGCGAAAATTGACAACTGATTTTAGGAGGGAGCAAAGTCCTTCTGCAATGAAACCCGTCATTGCAACACCCAACACACCATATAACATATGAGACACCATACAGCCCACTGAGCCAACCAAGTTTGACTTCAAATGGCCTTGCTTCAAATATCTGCTAGCGGGCAATGGCAAGCCCCAGGGATTTTGACTGGCTCAAACTGACATGAGCGTCATGAAGGTGACCAGAATTGCTATACGAGAACTCTACTGCTCCACTCAAACCGTCCTCCAACTCCACATGAGAAAGCTATGACGAAACCTCTGATGACAGCCCCAACATCAACAACCTCGACAGGTGGAGTTGAACGGTTTAACAAAATACCTGATTGCCGCATGAGAGAAATGATATTTAGGACAGATCAAGTGCCGAGCCAAACTATAACAAAATTCCATGAGTTATGGAAGAGGCATTCACCACTTTTGCACAATCTGCTTGCAATGACATTATTAGCCAATGTAAAACTTGATGTTAATAAGGTATGTTTGTATTGTTGGTTCTCAATGATAATTCTTAGAAAACATCCATGAAAAGTTTCAGCTTGTCCATGTCTTTGAGAGAGTTGACTTTTTGTACTTTTTTGTTATTGAAACATGAGATGCATAATTGATTTGTGCCAGGTCATGGAAGCACCATATGGGGATCTTCAGTCATGCTTAGAAATGGCAAAGGTAAAGGTAGTTTTGGTTGGGAACAATCTAAGGATTGTTGTTAAATCTTCTCAATGCTGCATTCTATCTCATTATTTTCATTTTAAGGTCATCTGTACATGCTGATATCAAAAATAAAAAGCATTTTTACCAATCTAGGTTGCAGATGTAATAGCATTTGTAGCTTCAGCTGAAGGCTCCAGTGAAGGAGTTATGCACAATCATTATATTGACACCATTGGAGGTCAATGCTTGTCTATGCTTCGAGCTCAGGGTTTGCCAAGTACTGTTGGCTTGGTTATTGTAAGTTCACATTGAACTTGTTTGATGTAAATAAGTTCTATTTGCGAAAGACCTTTGTAAAATGTCAGGTTTTATATAAAGCAATTGATTCCTATTCTTTTAAGACCTTTCAGAAGTGTGAAATTGACTTCTATTTCTGTTTGAATATGAATTTAGGATTTGCCTGTTGATCAGAAGAAGAAACAGGATGCTAGAAAGGCTTGCATTTCTAGTCTTTCAACCGAATTTCCAGAAGACTGCAAGATCTTTCCTGCGGATGCAAAGGATGATTGCCAGAAAGTAGGGATATAAAATCAATTGATGTTCGATATAATATTACATGTAGTTTCGTTTGTAGACACAGATGCATTTTGATTAGCCATTAATGTGTGAATCTGTTTTTTATTTTATTACTAGTGAATTTTTTTTCTACATTTTGGTTCATTATTGTTTTTGGCATGCTATGCAACCTTTGCTTACATGTGGCATTTTATGCAGTTAATGAGGCATCTTAGTGAGCAGCGCCCTTTGGCACCTCAATGGAGGAATCAGCGGACTTTTGTTATGGCTCAACAGGTGCATTTATGCTGTGTAACCCCCCATTTAAAACGAGTTGTACAATCTCTGATCATTTTCCTTTTCAGTCGTTTCTGGCAATATGATAGAGTTTCTTATTAATTATAAGAGCATTTAGAGTAAATATTTATACTTCATTTTCCCATTTCCCATTTCCTAAGATTCTGGGTAGTCATTTTCCATGTCATCTCTGTTTCATGCGACTAAGGTTTTACTGATGCCAATTTTTTTGACTTTACAAATGAAATATAAATATTTACTCTAATTGCTCTTATACTTAATAAGAAACTAAATATATATATATATATATATATATATATTAAATACAAATTATTAGGTAAATTATAATGATAGACATAAATGACAATTTAATAGAAAACTCATGTATATATTTATTATTAACTCCCGTACATGATTATTACATAAAATCCAAAATTAGTGTTATCGATTAGGCTATATGTGCCAAACACACTATGAGCTACATTTTTTCAATTACATCAAACTCTTTATCATCCAACTTGATAGAAGTTGAACAAAACCTGTGTGTTGATATCAAGGGTGGGGTGTTGATCCGGTAGAGTTAGCTTATAATGGTGGTATGTTAATTTAGTTTAATAAACTTGTCATATATAATTTAAAGTCCAATTAGGTGAGATCACTTTAGTAAAGTGGTTGTACAAGATTTGTATGGGACATTATCTCCCTTTTATATATATATATATACTTGAATAGAGTATTATCTCTATCAACTCTCTCCCTTCTCTTGCAGTAATATTTTGTTATTGTGTATGAGCAGCTGGCATGGTTTTTGAGCCTGGCGTGATGGTATCCTAGTGACATGGTGGAGGTAAAAAAAGAGAGATTGAGGGATTGTGTTGGCACATCAAAATGAAATAAGGGCAAAAGAATTTGACAACTTGTGGATTATATTTAAAATGTTGTCTCAAACGATGAACACCAACCTTAAAAACGAAAAATGAGAATCTAGGTCAATAAATTGGCTTAATTTTAGATTTTTATTGTAAAAAAGGAAAATATGTAAAAGTACTCCAAGGTTAAGGCCCTTATAAAGGTGATAAGCAGAGAAATTGTTTGACATTGTTAGACCGACGTGACCAACAGTCTGATTGTGGCTCATGTACACATGTTCAAGACTATAGAAAATGATGGTGCAAAGACTGCTAGCACAATTGCATCTTGTTGATTTTGTAGCCTTGGAAGGTCTTCTACATTGGGTTGGTTGTTAACATGTAGAAGATATTTATTGCCTCTTTAGGTGCTTGCTTGGTGGAGTAAGTGATTTTATCATTTATTTCCTGAGGTTAACTTAGGAATGCTACAATAATTAATTATTGTGGACTGTTAGACCAAATTTCTAAGGATAAATAATAAAATTGTTTAGGTGACTTTGGTCTAATCTCAACCATTGATCTCAAATAAGGCTTAGGATTTAATTCCAGCCATTGATTGCTTAGGAGATTTGGGTTAGAGATTTTTTCTTAATGAAATTATAAAATAGGTCTATGGGAGAGGCAAAGACACACAATCATGTAGGAAGCTATTTTCTCTAGAAGGAGAAGCATGATTAGAGTCCCAATGTTATCAGAATCGATTGGTTCGACTTGTTCAGCAAAAATGGTTTAGACCGTTGGACCAGACCGAACTAGCTGGTTCTTGCATGAAGCTGGTCGGTTCGGTACCGAGCTTACCAGTTTTGTACAATGCTGTTAAGGACCCTTTGAATGCAATTTTGTTTTTTTTTTTCAAAAAAGCAATGATTTATGACTGGGGAAGCCTAGTATTTGACCATATTTCCTTACTAATGCTGTGTGTAATGTTCTCTTCAAATTGATGGATAATGAAGGACGAAATAACCTATCCAACCCCGTAGGCTACAGTCTTGATAAAGTGGGTAAAAAGCCCATTTTTCCCAAATACAGGCAAAAGTTGGGTCAAAAGAACCCAAAACTAGGGGTTGCACCCACAAACCCTCACATCTTGAAGTCCACGGAGAAATGTATAAATAGAGAAGAGCTGAGATCAAATCATGATCATCATTGTGGAGTAAATCATCTGTTTTTTTGAGCTATAACTTTGAGGGTTGATGATCCCTTCCCTCTTATCATTTTCTCTCATACTTTTCTATTTTTGTTCTGGAAAGCAGGGAAATCTTCTGTTTGAAACTATTATGGGTTTGTTGGTGAAAAGAAGGTTGGAATTGGGAATTCACATTCATTTCTGAGGCTAAATAATTCACTTGAGGTGACAGAGGGTTATTTCTGAAGCTGGCTGAAATTTTCTAAGCAAGGGACTTCATCGCTGAGGCAACCCCAGTCCCTAGATCGAATCCTCTAAGGCAGTTGTAGGCCCTTCTGATGTAGACCCTTCCATAGAGATAGAAGCCTATGGAAGTTAGTTGAGTCTCTGTGTGGAGTTGGTTTGAGGCTGATATACTCTTGAAGCTGGGTCATATTCTCATCTTGAAGAAGTCGTGAAAGTCCTTAAGCATAATTGAATTCTCATAACAGGAAACAATCCATCTTGAAGCTCAACTGGTGCAGGGTTTGAGGCTGATTGCAGATGTGACTTACAGAAGGAATCTAGAGGTCTTAAGACATAGTATTAGCCCTCCTATAGCAGTCTTGGGTTTGAGAGTATTTATTTAGTTATGATCCAAATTTTCAGGAATAATAGCTGTGTATAAACAAGATCATATCACTGATGTGTATGTGTGCATCTATTCATTAGTTATTTTTGTGAACTCATTGTTGGATGGTTGAATTTCTTTATATGTATAGATAAACAATGGCATCATTGGTGAATGGAGAATGAGATGATTGTTGATGACTGAGAAAAGACAATTAGTGAGAAACTTGTAATGTTGTGTTATCGAATAAATTGAGTTTTTTTATCATTGAGTGAGCAAAGTAATTTCATTGGGAAACCCTAGTGTAAGAATATTGCCCTAGATCATTATAGTGGCATCAGAGCATACATCCTGCCAGCCTGTGAGTTCATGAACCTTGTATGCTTCTCGAAGATACAAGCAATGTCACAGTAAGGAGAAAAAAGAATACCTAGCATTCAAATTTGGGAGATAGAACAAGGCAAGGAGAACGAAATCCTGGTATCTTGCTAAATGTATTAATTCAGGGACAGCAACGAATGACGAGTATATTAATGCAAGGACAACAACAAGGTCAACAGTTGATTCTGGGGCAACAAGAAATAACATGGGTATTGTATCAAGGATAGCAAAATCTCAGCCAGTTGGTGGCTTAACTCATAGGAAACCCAAATGTTGCTGGCAACAACATGATCACTACTAAAGGTAGTGGTAGCCATAACCTTGGTCCTACTATATGTTGAGAAATATGGGGCATTAGCATTAGGTGATTTCTCTTCTATTATTGACTGCTTGTGAATGCTTTTTACTTGTTTAGATTAGGATCTTCTTCATGTTAGATTATTAGTGTTCTTCTTCATCAAACAATAAGCAATGCATGAACATAAATAGACAAGAGTCACATCATGTAGGTTATGAGCCAGGGCCAAAACCTCTCACTCTGAGAGGAAAACCCATACATATTCTTCTTATAGAGATTCCAATTGATGAATACCAAGACCAAGACTCTTGACCTATCAGCCACTCCAAGATCAACACACAAGTTTCCTTTGACAGTCAACGACCTTCTTGCCTCCTCTTCCTCTTCGACCTTCTTTGCTTATGAACTGAGATCATGTCCTATCGAACTGTAGACATACTCATCATTATCACATCACTGAACTATGATCTTTGAAAAGTATTGAACTCTGAATCTCTGTGGTTTCATTATAACAATGATATGTGACTTCCTCATAGCACAGAAACCTAAAACTCATAACTGTAGTGCAATCTGAACAGTTGACTGGTACAAAACTCCTTGACTGTGATTATGTCGGAGTTCCTTGTAAGGTTATTCGAACTAGTTACTTCATGACATCGAATACTCCATGGACCTTCACTGCCCCTTCAATAACTTCTCCGAGCTTATCTTTTCGCTGTGATCTGAATCTCAGAGAATCCGAGCTTTACTTACTATGATCAGCCTTAAACAGGACTCGCTGTCCCTTCCTTACCCATCCGAAGATCTCAAAGATGTAACTGAACTGTTTTCTGTGCTTAGCCACCGAAACTTCAGAGGATTTCAAACTGTTCAACTGTGAAAATGCGGATACCTTACACGCCTATATATAGTAGTCTGCCCATATATATAAGCCGACATGTATTTAACGAAGGGATGTGTCTCTTAATTGTGAGTTGACGCGAGTTTGATATTCCTTCTATAAGCTGACATGAAGAGGAGAACCATGCTTGTCTTTGGAGGGCTATTTTTCAGTTCTATAGACTAGAATACATTTGACATATCCCCAAGTAGGGCTTCTCCATACATGACATTGACTCTATGACACTAATGATAAATCCTAAGGCTCTTAATGGGAGCCATCTAAAATAAAATCACTTGCTCATGAAACCCATGAAGCAAGGCTTACAAAAATTAATTTTATTTTCTTCATTACATCATTTACAAAAGTCACAATTACATGTCATTATGAAGACCAAACCTAGTTACACTTTTCAACACTCCCTCTTAACTAGGGAGGTATTCATAATGGTACTTGGTCATTCTCAATCTGGAAAATTTCTCATAAGAAGAATTTTGAATTGGTAACTCATTTGTATAACATCATATCGACCAACATTGTTACATAGCAGGGCCTTGACTAACAACTCCTTATCTCCACAACATCTGAGTTCAATGATGGCAAGACCAATGATTTATAAACACTCTCATCATTGTCTCTCTCGGAACATCCCCTACCCGAGTGCTCAGGGTATGTTCCATGAGGATTAATCTTATCTTGGACACCCCAACCCTCAAAGAATATCAGTCGTCCACGACTACTCTTCTATTGGATGCCCTATCTCACCTCAAAGAGCATCAAATGCCAAATGATTACCCAATCCTCGATTTTGTCTTCCCAGGTGAAGACCAGAATGTCATGTCTGCCTTTCCTTCTCAAATAGGGAGGCCATATTCCAATCAGGAATGTACCTAAAGTCCCTCTTGGCTTAGGAATTTCCAAGTTTCTTCCAAGTAAGAAACTTCTTTTCTAGGCCCCCTCTTAACTAGGGACCTACAACAATTCCTCATGTGGAACAACCAACTGCTTGAAGAACTCCACTCTTCTTCGATCTCATCAATTTCTTTTGTCATGGAGTCTTTATCTTTCGGGGACTTCTTCATAGGGCACATACCATCCATCACTTTTATCCATGAGTTAGTCATGTCCTCATATCATCAGAAAGTGATCCATCAATTTTCCATTTGGCTTTGCTTCATGTCATTTTGCTTTCATGCCATATTTTCCAGAAGGATCTTACATCCTTCAATATGGTCCTCTTGGAAGTCATCAGATCTTCCTTTTGGCAGTCCTACATAAGCCCATCCAGATATTAGTTCAAAAACAAGAGATGAACACTTAAATCAAAATTACCTTTGTGATGGTCTTTCATCATGAAATCTTCCAGTTTGCATCAACATCCTGCATACATGTTGACATATTTCCTCTCTAAGAGAGAGATGTTTTGCCCTGGCATAGAGCCAACATCTTGTGTTCTTGTTCTTATGTTTTTGGTAGCAGTTTGATGAAGCAAACACACATGCAATAAGAAGTGAAGAAGATTAAGCTAACGAGATAAATTGTAAAAGAGCTTCACAAATTGTTATCAAGTCTAGAATAATCCTACTATACACTATTTCCCTTGATTCTTCAGCAGATCAACCCTACTGAACTTTGGCATAGAAGATATGGGAATATTCATTACAAGATAATACCCTCTCTTAGTCAAATGGTAAAGGGCATCCCCAACATCAAGGAAGATCCTGAAGGAGTATGCAAGGGATGTGCTTTGGGAAAGAATACTAGGAAACCTTTTACAAGCAGTGGTATAAGGTCTACGGAGATATTAGACCTCATTCATTTCGATGTGCGTGGGCCAATGTCTAATAAATCTCTTGGAGGCCATCTTTACTACGTGACCTTCATTGATGATCACTCTAGAAAGACATGGCTCTATCTTCTCAAGATAAAGGACGAAGTATTTGAAAAGTTCAAGGAATTTAGATTCGAAGTTGAGACCTTAACTGTAAGAAAGATAAAGACTCGGAGATCCAACAATGGAGGGGAATACACTTCAAAAGAACTTATTGCATATTCTAAAGAAGCAGGCATTAAGAGGGACCTCATTGTTCTCTACAACCTTGAACAAAATGGAGTAGCAGAAAGGAAGAATAGAACCATTGAGGAATGCATAAGGACCATGATATTTGATCAAGATCTGCGAAAACTTCTTTGGGGAGAAGCAACCATGACAACAATATACATACGAAATAGAAGTCCTCATAGAATCCTTGATAATATGACACCAAAAGAAGCATTCACAGTGAAGAAGCCATGTGTCGGCCAACTCTGAATCTTTGGGTGTCCCACACACATTCATGTTCCAAAAGATGAGCGAAAGAAGTTAGACTCTACAAGTATAAAAGGTATCGTGGTTGGTTATAGCCTTTCATCAAAGGCTTATAGAATCTACATCAAAGAAGGAAGACAAATCAAAGTTAGTAGGGATGCTATATTTGATGAAAACCATGCCTACAGAAGATCCAAGGATATACCAATCAAATTTGATGAAGAAGACGTACTGCTCTTTGACGAGAAAGAGCAACATGACAAGGCACCTACAAACCAAGAAGAATACAGACCAAGTGAGCTTATTCAACCTATAATCATTCCCAAAACAAAGAAGAGGCCAAATTGGTTAAAAGCTACACTTGAAGATGTTGAACGACATGGAGCAACTAAAGGAACTTTTAGAGAGAGCAAAACACTAAAGAGATACTCAAGATATGCAACATACATGATGAAGTTAATTGTTGGACACCTAATCCTAAATGGGTTAGTGTGGAAGCCGAATGGACAAAGCAGTCCAAGGGACCTTGGGATGTGAATTCCAACGGTCACCATATTGTACTATAAATGTACATCTATTGTTAATAAAAATGGAATGCAAGCTTTATCTTTCATATTTTCTCTCGTTCACCATGTGTGTTTAACATGGTATCAGAGCCATGATGTGTGGCTTGTTTTCCCTGAGCAACTGATCTGAGTTGCCTTGAATAGTGTTGGGAGGAACTGATCTGAGTTGCCTTGAATAGTGCTGGCCTAGTCTTCTGTAACGCTCCATTAATTCTGCCATCCCTGCGCTGTACCTGCACTCTGCCATATTCCATATATAAAATCCTACCCCCTCCACAGCCGCTGCCAGGTCTGAACGCTGCATTACCTGCGTTCTCTGGCTCTCTATAAACATTTCATACAAACCGCTGCTTGGTATACGTTGGTGTCAGTGACCTGTTTTCTGATTGGCTATTCTAAGGAAACGCCTGCCTGCCTGAAGCTGCATACCAAACATCTGAGTGAAACGCACGCTGCTTGCTTGAAGGAAATGGTAACGCTGAAATGGTAACGCTGCCTGCTTGAAGGAAATGAGAAACGCGTGCCTGAAGGTAAGGTAACGCTATTGTATTGACCTGACATGGTATTGAGATGATATGTATCTGAAGAAAAACGCAGTTTGATATCTGTATTAAAAAAAAACGCTGTCTGAAAATTCTTCAAGCTCTTCTGGTTATATTCTTTTATGAATTCACTGGAACTGGAGGTTGAAATTTGTCATTCTTTTGGTTCGAAAATCTATAACAAGTGTGCCTTGCACCTGCATGTCAAATACTGTAGAAGTACAAGAAAATGTTACGTACTTCCTTAGGGTTACGGTAAGAGTTTCATGTCAAACATTACATGAGATCAACTACGTGGATCATTGTCGAACCTTCTATAGTAATCATCTGTAAAGAATGGATGGCTTAGAGCTTCTCGGGCACTCAGTCGTTCTGAAGGCTCGAATTTAAGAAGGTTTTCAAGCAAGTCTGACAGCACACCTGCCGAATGGTCTACATGTTGCATCACTAAGTTCTGTAGTCGTGACACCTTCCGCACTGCTCTAATGCTTTCCCTTGAAGCTGCTCCTTTAGGCCAATTCAATCGTGTAGCCCGTCTAAAGTATTTTTCCGCTCGTCGGTCTGCCTTCTTAATCATATGTTGAGGAGTTTTCCCGAGCTTTCACTTCTGGGCGATTCACAGAGAGTGAGGTTTTTCACTTTCTTCTTTGCTGCACGCTCCATCCATTCGCATACACTGTCGAAGATAAACGCTAAGGAATTTAGCAGTAATCACCACGAGGAAAATAAAAACAGAGATACCGCATTTAATGGAAGGCATGAACTTATTTCGACTGTAAATTCTTTGAATAATGACTGATATTGACTCGGTCATTGATCGAGTCAATTTCCCTCAAATTGCTGAATATTTAGAGAATAGAGATATAATATATTTTGACCAGAGTCGTACAACAATCGAGACATACAGTTGTGAAAAATAACAAATTCGTTTCTGTAATTGTTAGCATAGCGTGTGGAGCAGACATGAGAATTGGGTTTTCTTGAAAAGTAATTCAAACAGTTTGTGCCCGGAAAATTACAGTTTGTGCGTAAGTTTTATGATCGTTGAGCTTGAGTTTGTATAGATATCAATATCAAAAGGCCAAATGCCTCGTTTGTGAGATAAAGCGCCTCCAGGTCTTCCAAGTGCTAGAAAAACGGAAACGGTTCCCTGATTGAGAAGAATACATAAGTTGAATACATTTAATATACATCTCGATGCTGTGAAAAGTTCTAAGATCCATTTCAATAGGTGGTTTCTCCGACGACCATCGCTCACATAACAACGTTGCAAAATATTCCGAATTTTTCAGAATTTGAGAGTGGAGATACAGAGTATTTCTTCCATGCTCACCCTTTGATTCATCCACATCAAAATTGATTTTTGAACACAGTCACATTTAGTCAAACACATTTATAAGTTCTGAGAGCAGTATTGAAGCCACCTCGAAGCAGATTTGGTGTTGTCCATGGAACAATTTGAAACAACCTCTGAGTGAAGTGATTCGTAGAGAAGTTTGGAATAGACTTTGGTGGATCCTTGATCAACATTATGAAGTGAATTTGAAGCAATTTGAAGACATTTTTGGAAGTCATTCTTGGAGCAGTTTCTTGTAAAGATTTTGGAGCAGTTTCTTGTAGAGATTTTGCATGATTTCCATAGCAGCTAGATGCTCTGAAGTTTGAAGTTGAGGACAGCGCTCATCTTCACATTTATATATTTTTTTGCATTGGTATATCCCAGTTTAATAGTGATGTTATGCTCCAGTTCATTCTTGAAACGAACTGTGGACTGTTGATTTACCATGTGCCCAATTGTACCAATGTTTATTGTAGCTTGACGAGAAATGACCTCTGGAGAAAGTGAATGCAACTTGGTAACATCCAGCTTACTCAGGTCTTGCTCCATCAACCATTTTCGCTACATTGTTGCCACTTGACAAGCCCCTACAAGATCTTGTAGTAAGAGTACAATATTATTTTTCTGTTGCTGTTGCCTCAGTTGTGATCAGTTTTTAAGTGACATTGAAGAAAATGGCTACAATTACTGAAATATTAGAGTTCTTAAAAACTCTGATACATTCCTCTAATCATGATACATTAAAAGTCAGCAAAGTTTCTCTCACAGACATTCAGGTCTGTCTTCAAAATGCAAAGGAAAAGATAGATTTTTTACAACTTGAATCACAACTACAGCAAGAAGAGCTAGATCAAAATCGACATCATTCTGAACCTGTTTTTGTTCAGAACATTGAGACAACCACCCATCAACAGCAAGTCAATAATGTTCCTGTTCTTTCAAACAAAGCAGCAGTTGTACATGCAGATGCAGAAACTCAATCCGCACTTCCCAAGCCCATCATCAGACCTTGGGAACAACTTGTACACAACAAGCACAGAACTGGTCTTGGATATGACAAGGACTTGTCCTTTCATATTCCAGACTATGCCAAGCCCATTCAGTTTCAGAGTGCTGGATTCATTTATGACAG
>APFE031120186.1:84676-98501 GCA_000404065.3 Pinus taeda | reverse complement strand
GGTTAGTGTGGAAGCCGAATGGACAAAGCAGTCCAAGGGACCTTGGGATGTGAATCCCAACGGTCACCATATTGTACTATAAATGTACATCTATTGTTAATAAAAATGTAATGCAAGCTTTAGCTTTCATATTTTCTCTCGTTCACCATGTGTGTTTAACATTAATTGAAGCAGAACCAACTACCTTTGAAGAAGTTGCTTATCAAGAAGAATGGAAGAAAGCGATGCAGGAAGAATATCAATCTATCATGAGGAATGGGGTTTGGGAGAATGTTCCTAGACCAAGTGACAATCTATTGTCACTTCCAAATGGATTTACAAAATTAAACATGTCGTAGATGGAAGCATAGACAAATACAAAGCCAAATATGTTGCAAGGGGTTTCTCCCAAAAGGAAGGAATAGATTATGAAGAAACCTTTGCTCCTACTGCCAGGTATACTACAATTAAATCTTTGGTTTTGCTAGCTGCTACTATGGGATGAAATATCCATCAATTGGATGTCAAAACAACATTCCTAAATGGAACCATTGATGAAGAAGTATATATTGAACAATCAAAAGGCTTTGAGATAAATTGTAGGGATACACATGTTTGTAGACTCAAGTAATCTCTATATGGCTTAAAGCAAGCTCTTAGGGCTTGGTATGTAAAGATGGTTGCATATCTATTAAGGATTGGGTTCTTCAAAAATTCTGTCGATGCAAACCTCTACATCAAGATAGTAAAGAATGAACCAGTCATTATACTACTATATGTGCATGATATGTTTATTACAAGTGTGGAGCACAAAATCCTAGAAGCAAGAAAATGTTGGCAACAAAATTTGAAATGAAGGATTTTGGACTCATGCACTATTACTTGGGCTTGGAAGTTTTCCAGAAATCTGGTGAGATATATCTTGGTCAAGGTAAGTATATAATCAAGATGTTACAAAAAATTGGTATGATGGATTCCAAGCCTATGGCCACCCCCATGATCACAAATCTCAAGAAGTTGAGAAGCTCAGACACTAGTCTCGTTGATCCTACAAGCTATCGTACATTGGTGGGCTCATTGTGTTGAGAAATCTAGGGGCAAGCTATCGTACGTTGGTGGGCTCGTTGTGTTGAGAAATCTAGGGGCAACAAGTGTAGGTGATTTCTCTCTTTTTGATAATTGTTTGTGGAGTATTTTTACTTCAATTAATTAGCTTCTTCACTTTCTTGTTATTATTAGTGTTTTTTTCATGAAACAACTACCAAGTCACAAGAACAATAAGACAAGATATAGGCGATCAGCCAAGGCAAAAACCTCTCCAATCTTGAGAGGAAAACCCACACAAATTCTTCTAATTATAGAATCTTCGATTGACGAATTCCAATACCTATACCCTTGACCAACAACCCCTCCAAGACCAAGTGAAAGGTTCATCTTAAAGTACTTCTCTTCCTTTAAGTCAACACTGGTAAACCTTAATCTTTTGCTTTGGATTTTGGCCCAGATTCAGAATTTCAGCTCACGTTTGCAGACTTCTTTTGCAACAATTCGGGTTACTTTCCGACACTTCTTTGACACTTGATATTGCTTATTGAATTGACTGTAATTTCGTCCTATCGCAGCTGAAAGTGTGCCGTAGATAGAGTCTGCATGCGTGAGAGAGATGTCCCAAAGTAGGCTGAAATAATTCTGTTTTCTTTCTTCTTTTACCTCTCCTTTCTTTTCTAGGGTATGCGACTCCTTCTTGTCTCTAGATCGAAATTCTGTGATGCTTGAGTGAGTCTGCTTAAGAGAGGCTGAGTCCTTCTTTATATAGGCGTTGCTAGGCTCCAAAATAGGCTGTCTTGATGATGCATATAGGCTGACTTAACTTGTAGCTTGTATACTTGGTCTTGGAGGGGTTTCCTTGACTAATATAATTTCTTTTGTAACATGTAACATGCCCAAGAAGGGTTTCTTATACATGATAAAGACTCATTTGACTTGAAGGGTTTCTTATACATGATAAAAACTCATTTGACTTGTAGACCACATGACAAGCCCTAAAAGCTCTCAATGGGAGCTTTACAAACAAAATAAAATTCATTGAGCATGAAACCAAATTAATTTTATTTTTCTTTATATCAATTACAAAAATTCATGATTGCATATGTCATTATGAAGACCGACCTTAGTTACATATTTCAACACTCCCTCTTAACTAGGGAGGTATTCATAATCCATACAAGGTACTTGGACATTTTGTGTCTAAAGAATTCTCATAAGAAGAGTCAGATTGTTAACCCATCTGTATATATCATCCAACATTGTCACACAACAAGGCCTTGACTAAGAACTCTATCTCTCCAGAAGATCAGAGCACAATCCTGGCAAGACCAATGATTTATAGACACCTTCATCATTGTCTCTCAAGGAGCATACCCCACCCAGGTGTTCACTGGGTATGTCCTTCTAGGACTATTCTTATCTTGGATTCCTAGTCAGAGAATATCAATCCTCTACAACTACTCTTATCATGGATGCCCCACCACATCCTCAAAGAGTATTAGATGCCAAATGTTTACCCAATCCTCCATTCTTTCTTCCCATGTGAAGACAAGAATGATTTGTCTATTTCTCCCTCTCAACTAGGGAGGATATACCCATTCCTATGAAGGAATATACCCATTCTTATAAAACGAATGTACCCAAGCTCCCTCTTAACTAGGGGCTTGTTTCCATGCTTTTTAATTAGAAACTTGCTTCTAGGCTTCCTCTTAACTAGGGATCTGTTTTTAGTAGCAAGCATTTCTTCTTTGGTGGAGATCATGTGACCTTCAACTGCTTGTAGAGCTCCTCCATTTGATGTCATGAATTTCATTTTCAATATTGTGGAGCCTTCATCTTTTTGGGACTTCTTCGTAGGGCATTGGCCTTCCATCACTTTCTTTCTCAAATTATCTTAGTTATGTCATCCTTTCTTTCATCGGAAAGTGATCCATTAGACCATATTTGGATTTTCCCCATACAACTACATTTTCCACGTCATGTATCCTTCAGAATCTTCCATCCTTATACATGAGTATCAGTTGTAGATGACATCCACACCTCTCTTTAGGTAGCCCGATATTAGCCCATCCAGATATTGTTCAAAAATCAGAAATAAACCTCAACTCAAAAATTACCTTTTGTGATGGCCCTTCATCATGACATCTACTTGTTGCAGCATCAACATCTTGCATTCATATTGACACATCTATAAGATATTCAATTATCAAGGGTCTTCTTTCTTTCCAGACTTTCCCAAGGTCTTCATATCTTTCCCATGGAGATATCATGGCCAACTCTCTTAGTCATCATATGTTGGTTGCCTTTATAGTTACATTTTTCACGATCTCTGTTTTTCTTTATTCACATATTGCTTCCCGGGAACTTCCAATCGTAGTTCCTTCATCTTTGTCAACCACCTCATACTTCATATGAGGACATATTATGTTGATTTCATCTTAGTCAATATGTGAATCATGCCCTTATTCTTTTTCAGAAGAGAACCCTTTCCTTTGATCATACGCATGAGGTAGAGTATCTATTCATGCTATTTGCAACTATATAATGACCTAACTTATCAAACATATGCATACATACCTCTTTTTCCGCCCCTTGGTCATCTAGATTTCTTCCAACAGCTTCCTTTCCTTGATTGAGAGAATTTCAACCATCTCAACATGCTGCATTTCTTAGTCATCATACCACCATTCTTCCAAATCGTGAATCCCATCCAAGGTGGTATTCGTAGTGAGACACTTGCTTCTTCCAAGGGATGAACCTTCTAATGAAGATTCCTATGAAGGATCTTGAATATCCTTGTACTGCAAATGCTCCTTAATGATGTATGATGAGATCTATACTAGATGACTTCCTTCTTCCATAAGTGCTTCTTATGCTTCTAATGAGGTTAACAAGAGATACTCTTTCCAATGATGACTACTACAAGTATGTAGACTTTTACTTCAGCTATGACATGAGCTCTTGCTTCATTTGTATGTTTACTATGATGCCTTCTTACTAAGATGCATCCTAACGTTCTTCAACAATGGCAGAGATCTTTCATCTTCTAATTTTCTTTTCTATCATGAGCAGTGTCTAAGGGTCTGTATAGTTCCCTTCTTCCATCATGTTTCTCAAAGGATCAGCCCATCCATCTTTACTTCCTGTACCTGCAATATAACTTAACAAGTACCCCAAACAAAGAATATGATGCCACAACATGATGTCAAGTTATCCTTCTAGGGTTTCTATGCAACGAAGAGGTCATCCTAGGGTTTCTTAGGTACAAACTCTAAATCATATTACGTCACACTAGGATTTCTCCCATGCCTTAGAATCCTAAACCCCGATAGTCAAATCATAGGGAACAAATACTTCAAGATTTAGGTTTGTAGATACTAGAGTTTCTTATGAGCCATCTACACAAACCCTAGAGTCATAACTTCAATCCTATAACATTTTATGATGGACCCTTAACAATAACAAAAATATCATACATACCTCATGGATACCTACCTGTGATGCCATGTTTTCTTCACAAAAGTATCTTTGCTGTCCTTTTTGCTATCTTTCAGACTTTCTTTTGCTGCTTTCTTGATGTGACCTGCTCGTTCATGAGTTTCTTTAAGACATGGAATGATTGTAGCTCCTTTCTGCTACCTTTATGGCTACAGGTCTTCTGTGCAACAAAACTTCATAATGGGGATCCTTTTTGTTGCACTTATCCTTGAATTGACTGCTTTAAAAATATATAGAGGATTATCAGTCCTTTTGAATGACAGATTGTGCTACAAGAATGAGTGTATGACTGCTACCTGAACTTCTTAGTGTTGATTGGTGTTATGAGTATGATACATCTTTAATGTTCTTCTTGAGGAATTAGATGATGCCCATAAATTCCATTGCTGCTTCTTGAGGGGATGAAAAACAATCCTTTTCTTTAAGGCCCAGATGTTTGCTTCTGTTGCCAAAGGTCTTGAATTGCTTTGATTATTAAATCAGGGCTTTCACTTCTTGAGACAGTGATATAGTTCACTGTAATTTCTTCACTGTTTTCAGGTCAGAACTTGATTAAACTTTGAAACCTTGATGATGATGACAATGATTTTCTTTTTGCTTCTGTTGGATGAGTAGACTTCAAGATGTGTCAATTTGCAGATCTCTTTTTTTTTGAGCAGAGGTAGGGTCTTTTGGGATCTTTTCTAGATACTTCCTTCAAGATTATGATGTAATCCTTGCCTTTTTGGAGATGAGAGGATCTACTTGATGATTGATGCCCTTGATGATCTTCTATCACTTCGAATTTTGAGTGTCCTTTCTTAAGCTGCCCTTTCTTGACTTGACACCTTAGCTTTGTTAGCATGTTGAGAAATCTAGGGGCAGCGAGTGTGGGTGATTTTTCTCTTTTTGATAACTGTTTTTGGAGTATTTTTACTTCAATTATTTAGCTTCTTCTCTTTCTTGTTATTATTAGTGTTTTCTTTATCAAGCAACTAGCAAGTCACAAAGAACAATAAGACGAGATATAGGTTATCAACCAGGGCCAAAACTTCTCCAATCTTGAGAGGAAAACCCACGCAAATTATTCTTCTTATATAATCTTCGATTGACGAATTCCAATACCTAGACCCTTGACCAACAACCCCTCAAAGACCAAGTCAAAGCTTCTTCTTAAAGCACTTCTCTTCCTTTAAGTCAACACTGGTCAACCTTAATCCTCTCCTTCAGATTTCGGCTCAAATCAGAGTTTCGGCTCACAGTTGCAGACCTGTCGCTTCGATCTTTTCTGTAGAAACCCTAGGTCACATGTGTGACCTAAAATATGGACAAATTCTTATCTTTTCTTCTTTGCTGGGATATAGAAGACTTCTGTAACAATTTGGTTTACTTTTCCACACTTCTTTGACACTTGATATTCCCTATTGAACTGACTGTAATTTCGTCCTTTTGCAGCTGAAAGTGTGCCCTAGATACAGTCCGCATGTGTGAGAGAGATGTCCCAAAACAGGCCGAAATAATTCTATTTTTTTCTTCTTTTGATTCTTCTTTCTTCGCTAGGATATGAGCCTCCTTCTTGTATCGAGATCGAACTTCTGTGATGCTTGAGCGAGTCTTCTTAAGAGAGGCTGAGTCCCCCTTTATATAGGCGTTGTTGGGCTCCAAAATAGGCCGACTTAAATGGCAGGCCGACTCGATGATACATTTAGGCCGACTTGACTTGTAGCTTGTATACTTGGTCTTGGAGGGGTTCCTTGACTAATATAATTTCTTTTCTAATATGTAACATGCCCAAGAAGGGTTTCTTATATGTGATAAAGACTCATTTGACTTGTAGACCACATGACAAGTTGTTAAATTGGAAACTAGGAACAAACTCCATGTGGGTCATCTTATTTATGGCAGCTGATATTTTTCTTGGATCCCTCTCATTGAGAGGTGTAGGATTGATCTAAAGATCATCCGATTCCGATAAGTATTCATGGAGATATGAATTTATTTGTGTTATAGGACAATTTGTCAAGTGTTCAACGTTTTAGTATAAAAGGAGATGATTTGAGAGTCATTTCTCACACACACTTCTATCTTGATTTCTCTCTACTTGTCTTGGGTTTTAGTGGAAGGGAAATCTAGGAGTGGAAGCCCTAGACGTTGGAGGAAAGAAGACTAAGGGAGCTGCTCTAGAGGAGATGCCCTAGCCCTAGATGCTGTCAAAGAAGAAGTCAAAAACGCTGTAAAGGAAGCATGCCCTGGTCGCAGTCTTGGAGGAATCTTATCACAGCTAAGAGAGGTCCTAATGCTGTCCAAAATGCAACCCTAGAAGCAGTCTAAGAGAAGCCCTAAATGCAGTCTAAAGGGCAGCCCTAAACGCTGTCTAAAGGCAGCCCTAACGCAGTCTAAAGGGAGCCCTAACGCTAACCTACAGTGCTCTAGATGCAGGCCTAATACGACTGAAAAGGTGTGCTGTAGGTGACCCTCAAAACAGGGACAACATGAGAGTTTGAGGACTCAAACATGCCCAGGACAACAATGCTAATAATTGGGACAACAACAAGACATGGTGCTGCAATAGCAATTGGGACAGCAACAAGACATGTTGCTGCAATAGCAATTGGGACATCAATGACAGTGATGGGACAACATCGTACTATGATGGGACAACAATGACATTGATGGGACAACAACATACTATGATGGGACAACAACAAAAACAATGGGACAACAGGCTAACATGGAATGGCTATGTCACTAATAGTGGAACAACAATATGCAACATAGGACACCAATGGCTAGCATGGTGCAACAATGGCACATGGGATAGAGATGCAACATAAGGTGCAACAGCATGATGTGTACAACATGGTCATGAGGTCCAGCATTGTGATGATGGGTGCAACATGGTGCAACACGGTGAGGTGCAACATGATGACGAGATGCAGCACAATGATAGGTGAAGGAGTCACCTTGGAGAATCAGTTGAAGCAACATGTCTTCAACTGATCTCATGTATCATCTTCTTAGAGATGATCTATGCTCTTATCTAGATAAGTCAAAATGTTGACTTCTGTTGTAGATGTATTATTTCTCTCTCTCTCTGCTGAACTATTGAAGAACATTTAAGAAGAATTGATCAAGGGTTTCCCGACATTGGGGTTTGTCCCTGGCTAGCGCCACATCTTGTGTCCTCTTGTCTTGGCTCGTCTTTTGCGATTTATGTTTATGTTCTATTTGCAATTTATTTTAATGCTGATGTGATTGCTAATCTGGAAAAGATATTGAGCTAACTGTGAAAATTGAAATAAATTGCTCTAAGCATAGAACATACCTAAAATTAACACAAGCCCTAGAAGCTCTCAATGGGATCTTTACCTACAAAATAAAATTCCTTGAGCATGAAACCCATGCATCAAGCATAAGAAAATAATTTTAGTTTTCTTCTTTACATTAATTACATAAAATCGTGATTACATATGTCATTACGAAGATCGAACCTAGTTACGTATTTCAACACGTTGATGTACTTGATGAATACGAGACCTGATATATGCTTTGCTGTAAACATTATTAGTCAATTATAGTTAGAGACTTGTTATGACCATTGGATAGTTGCCAAGCATATTTTGAGATACATACTATGAACATTTCAAGTCTGAAATCCTATTGCGGCAACTGGAATAAATTCTTCTAATTGTTAATTAATTTAACAATTTATTTTCTATTGCAAATATCGAATAAATCACACTACGACCTTCACAAATAAAACTGCTGAAAATAATAGCGCTGAAACTGAGAAATTCTAGTACACACACATACAAATTAACTCAATTTTTTTTGGGACAAATATCCCCAAAAAAACCCAACTTGGGAAAACCAGTACAGCAACTGAGGGTTTTATATTATTATGCAATAGTGAAATCTGAGTACAATTAAGGATGCCCAACTGGCAATCCAAACAACAAGAAAAAACTGCCCAAAATTATCTAAGGGAATTTCCCATCCTCCACAAGCAATGCCGACATAACTTTGCTTCAAAAACTCGTCCTTCTTGACCTTCTACGCAAGCTTCTACGCAGTGCTTGCGCAAACCCTTGGATGTCTAGTCTGGAACTGCCTCTGATGAAGTCGTTCTGCTTGTCTCTTCTGAGGAAAATGATTCTTCGGCGTTCTCGAAGACTTATCAGGCCTCTGGAAGCTAATTCAATTTTTCCCGAGCTAAATCTAATTGCCCTTGAAGCTGATTGCACAATCCTCTATGCTGCCTCACTGGGAATAACTTGGCCTCTTGCTGCTGCTTCTCCAGATTTGGAAAACTTCCTCTGAATCACTGTCCCTGCCCCTCTCTGTGTCTGCTTCCCTACTGAAACTTGAACTCTTCCAACACTGCTAACTTTCTGGAAAATCGAACTCTCTGTGGCTCTCACAAGTGTGTTCTCCATCTACCTATGGACTTCTTCTTATAATCCTTTGTTGGAGCACCGATGACTAAGATTAAAACTTAATCAAGGGCCCAAATTAATTCCTTGCAGATTCGTGTGAGTTTCTAGAGAATTCTCACCTTATCTCAGTCAATTCTAATTAATTAACCCATTTCCCTAAGTTTAGACTTAGGAAATAATTAAAAATAGGGTAATAATCTAATCAAGAGACTTCTAGTGGAATTTCCAAAAATTATTTTTGGGTTGTGGAGATCGCATGTGGTTTAGCCTCTCCACAAAGTTTCGAGACTAGAACAACTCCGATGGTACAAAAACTAACACTCCCTCTTAGCGAGGAAGGTGTTCTCTCTAGTACTGCACATATTGCCACAACACCCTGTTTTTGTACCATCCTCTGTCATGCTGCTAATGTTTCGCCACTGCCCATCAACCACTGCACAACTCTGATGCTGCATCCATGCTGCTGTTGACACTGCCATGATGCTGCATCCCTGCTACTGTTGACAATGCCGTACTACTGCCAACTTTGCATCTGCACTACGACTCCCTCTCATTTGTTGGCGTTGCAACTGCAAAAACTACAATTGAGAAGCATCCAAATTACTGAATCAACTATGTTCAGTATGATGCATCAGTCTCTTGAGAACTGACTACAACAGGCCTCTGCATTGTCACTGAAGAATCTGCGTTGCTGCTGACTCTACATTATGCCCCACTGCACTGTTGCCAACACTGCCCTGCGCTCCTCATCACCTGACTGCTACTAGTCTGCAATTGTCACTCTGGAATCTGATTGCATTATTGACATTGACCCATCTTGTTACTGAATACTGTGGGTCCCCGTAGCCAAGTAATGATCCACGAGGAGGACACTTCAAGGGTCCTTCCCAAGTCTGTGGTGCTCTGGGACTATAGCTCCGTATTACCCCACTTGTCTTCGAGAGGTATAGCTGCAAAGATTGCAAACTCTTCCTCCAACTTGGGGATTAGCTTGTCTATCTCCGCAAACACTATCGCCTGATCCTGCCTCTTCGTCATGTCCTTCTTGAGAGGACACTGCGTACTGTAGTGACCAAGCTCACCACATCTAAAGCATTTGACCTTTGACATGTCCTTCTTTTTCTTTTTCTCACCCTGCCCCTGAATGGGACCCTTCGATGCTAGGGTCACATTCTCCTCTTCCTTCTCACTCTTCATGCCCTTGCTGTTGTCTCCGCTGATGGTGCTCTTTACTAGAGCTCGTCTGTTAAAATTGGCAACTAGGGCCAAACTCCATGTGGGTATCTTATTTATGGTAGTGGATATTTTTTGTGGATTCCTCTCACTGAGAGGTGTAGGATTGATTTGAAGATCATCCGATTCCGATATGTATTCATGGAGATATGAATTTATTTGTGTCATGGGTCAATTCGTCAAGGTCGGCCAACAACCAAATTGCCCCCATCTATCCTCAACGTTTTACTATAAAAAGAGGTGGCTTGCAAGTCATTTGTAACCCACCTCTTGTGATCTCTTCCTTTCCACTTGTCTTTGGGTTTTGGTGGGAGGAGAGATCTTAAAATGATATGCCGCCCTAAGAAGAAGATGCCCTAATTCCTAAAGCTAGCATGGAGATGAAGGCCTAACACAGTTATGAAGATAGGCTCTACGCTGCCCTAATATGAAAGTCCTAATGCAGTAAATGAAGTAACCTTAACACTGTCACGGAGGACAACCCTTAACACGGTCAGGAGGAGCTTTAAGGAAGCCTTGATACGCTACCATAGAATGCTCCACAAGAGCCCTGACTGTAGTACTCTTCTCACACAGTTAGACTCAGTCCTATACCCTAGCTACAAAAAAGAATGAGGGCTCTTTGCTGTCAAGGAAGGAGCTCCATATTCGTTGTCTTGAGGTGGTCCTAATATGCAGCGAAGAGAAGTTTTATACTTAGCCAATATAGGCCCTAATCCGCAACTACAGAGCTGCCCTAGCTGCTGTTTATCTAGCCCTTACTTCGCAGTCAAGAGACCTTAGATGCAACAACAAGAAGGGGTCTTATATTGTATGCTTTGGTCAAGTAATGAAGCTGCTGTTATATGTTGACAAGCTGAATAGTATATGTAGCTAGTGATAATGTTGTTCGTCGTCCATATGCTTGTCTTGTTGCTGAGCTAGGCCATAGGCCATAGCTAGCAACAAAGGTTTTCAAGGGTTGTCTAAGGGCTGCATTATCAAGTCAGACAACTAGTGTAGTAAGCAGTCCTATAATGCTGCGTTCATTGTTTGACTGTATGAAGGCCAATTGGACTCTAGGATGTATTGCAATATGCATATAGTGATGATGTAAGTGACAACGTGATGATGGATGCAGCATGATGTAAGTGCAGGATGATGGGTGCAACATAGTGCAACATAATGATAAGTGCAACTTACTGTAAAGAAGTGCAACATAAGTATGTTGGGTGCAGGATAATGATAAGTGCAACATGATGGATGTAGCATGGTGATAATGAATGCAACACATTGTAGGATGCAGCACAATGTTGGGTGCAACATGGTGATGATAAGTGCAACATAGTGTAATGAAGTGCAACGTAAGTATGTTGGGTGCATCATAATGATAAGTGCAACATGATGGATGCAACATGGTGATAATGAATGCAACACACTGTTGAGTGCAACATGATGATAATGGATGCAACATGGTTGATGCAGCACACTGTTGGGTGCAACATGGTGATGATGGGTGCAGCATAGTGATGAGGTGCAACACCGTAATGATGGATGCAGCATGGTGCAACACGGTGATGATGGACATGGTATGATGGGTGCAACACAGTGACATGTATAGCATGGTTCAGATCTGCTACCTCAAGTGTTATCTTCTTAGAGAAGATCTCTGCTCTTATTTTGACAAGTGAAAATGTTGACTTCTGATGTATATTTACTATCTCTCTCGCTGCTGAACTATTGAAGAACATAAGAAGAATTGATCAAGGGTTTCCCCACATTGGGGTTTGTCCCTGGTTGGCGCCACATCTTGTGTCCTCTTGTCTTGGCTTGTTTTTTGCAATTTATGTTTATGTTCTATCTGCATTTTACTATCATGCTAAACGTGATTGCTAATTTGGAATTGATATTGAGCTAATATGGAAAATTGAAGTAAATTTGTTCTCAGCATAGAACATACCTAAAATTAACTTGGAATTAGAGCTGAGGTGAAGACAAAGCCCAAGCAAGAGTGAAAGAGCAATCACCGAAGACAATTGGACAAGGTCAAAGGCTCAATGGGTTCCTCATCATAAAGGATAAAATCCCAGAGCCTTCAGAAAATGCACCAACTACAAAGAATAAGTACACCAAGGGTGGAAGGAAAGGTAGATGCCTTGCTCAAGTTTGGGTGTGAAGGAGTGTCCGAATAGAAGGGACACATCACTTGATGATGATAATAATCATTCCCGGGGCATCTTCAATGATCGAAGGAATGATAGGTACAATGGCAAAGGAAAAAGGAATGTAGGTCATTAGGGAAATGACTGACTCTTCAAGAAAGCAAGGATCTCCAGGTATGAAGAATCAAATGTTGTTTCAGATAAGCAAGCCCTCTTCACTACCTCTCCTCCGGACACTTTGGAAAAGTGGTACATTGATAGTGGTGCTTCAAGGCATTTCACCAAACACAGGGAAGCGCTTTCTAATATGATAGAAGGAAACAATCATGAAGATTATTCTTGGAGCCGATGCCACCTATCCCATAAAGGGTGTAGGGAATGTTAGTCTTCAATTGGATCAGGGTATATGTGCCTGATCTCAAGAAGAACCTGGTGTCCATTTCAGCAATGGAAGACATTCATCGATGGAAAGGTACGTATTTGAAAAAGGAGTTTTTAAAGATGCTTTTACTCTTGAAGTCTAGGGTTGGCAATTTGTATCAAGTTGCAGGAAGTCCACTGGGGACCATGTCAGTTGACACATCTCTTCTATAGCACTGGAGGTTTGCTCATTATGGGGCCCTACCTGATGTGAGTCAAATGGTGAAAGGGATGCTTGAATTCAAGAAGAGCATGGAGGTACATGTCCGAGATGTACCGAAGTAAAACTTGCAAAGGGACCATTCCCCTCATGTAGCAAGTCCATAGGTTTGGAAAAACCTGAGGGGTTTGAGATTCATGAATGAGAATCTCATGTATGCAGGTTGAAGAAAGCTCTCTATGATTTAGAGCAAACACCTTGGGCTTGATATGAGAGGATTGATAGCTAGCTGATGAAGCTGAAATTCACTAGGAGTGAAGTCGATCCAAACCATTGCTTGAAGGTTGTGGATGATAGACCTCTCACACTGGCACCTTATGAGGATGACCTCTTTCTAACAGGTGTAGACCGTCTCATTTTCAAAAGTAAGAGGGAGTTGGATTTCGGATTTGGAATGATGAATTGCAAGCCTCGTAACTACCTCGATGAAGCCTAACTTTAAGAAGTTATGCGGTAGTGATGCCAGACTTGATTTGGGAAATGCCTCTGAGTTTCATAAACTCATACTAGCATTGATGTTCTTGGTGAACTCCCGTCTGGATATATGTTTTGCTGTTAGTTTGTTAAGCTAATATATGGTTAAGCCTCATTGGATTAGTGCCAAGAGTCATTTGAGATATCTTCTGGGCACAGTCTCTCATGGATTGAGATACACTGCCGGAAATGTGAAGCTGCATGGTTATTTCGATGCTAATTGGGTAGACAGTGTGGACCATCGCAAGAGCACTTATGGGTGCTGGTTCTCTTTGGTTTTTGCTTTGATATCCTGGATGAGCAGGAAGTAGGAGTCGGTTGCATAGTTACTTGGGAGCGGGAGCGACCATTTTCAGAAGCTCCCGGTTTGGGAGCGAATCCAGGAGCGATTTTTTAAA
>APFE031120186.1:0-83203 GCA_000404065.3 Pinus taeda | reverse complement strand
TTTTGCCAATTTTGGCAAAAGTCCCTGGCCGCCATATGTTTCCCACCATGTGAGAGAATCAAATCTGTCTCTGTCTTCCATTGCATGGAAGTTACCAAACAAACCAATGCCACTGAAGTATCTGCCTATTTCAAGGCGCACAGCTGCACATTCCTCCCTGTCAGGTACCAATTTTTCTAATGCTTCCAGATATCCTCTAGTTACCTCTGGATCTAAATGGGGTTGGGTCCTAACCCCACCCCCTGCTGCAGGTTGGCCCAACCAAGACGTAGAGTAGTATTTTGGCGTAAGGATATACGCCAAGCAATGTAGTGGAAGATTAAGTCTATTCCACCGTTCACACACACAATTGTGAATCAGTTTGTACAAGTCAGGATCTCTGTTATGAACAATATTTGTTATTTGCCCCAACATGGTATCCATCTGCTCATACACCTCGCCAATCACTGGTTTGTCTGTATCTGCAATCCGAATCATGTGATAAATGGGCTTGGTGAAATCCAAAACTTGTCTCACACTTGTCCAAAATTGCCATCAAGAGCGGCCTCCTCCAACATTTCAAAACCTCCCTTGTCAGCTGCATTTGTAGCCCTTTCCTTCAATACCTGCCAATGTGGACTTGATACCATGCTAGCCATTGACTCTCTTACCTTCAAAAGGCGCTTGAAGGTGAGGTAATAGCTACCAAATCTCGTCTTCGCAATCTTCAACAACTCCAATCTCGAGTGACTGCGGAAAAGGCCATGGGTATTGCTATGATTTGTAATAAATTTTATCATTTTTTTGCCTTTTTTGTACAAATCACCAATCCATTGGTATTGTTCATTTTTGTTCTTGACAATATCATGCAACAGAAGGTTCAATGTGTGAACCAAACATCCAGACCAAAATATATTGGGGTATTTGTCCTCAATAATTGCTCCCACTGCCCTACAATTAGCAGCATTATCAGTGATGACTTGGATGACATTGTATGGCCCAATACGCTCAATTGTTTCAAGCAATGCTGCTGCAATGTTGATAGCGGTCTTGAACTTGTCTGAGTAATCATGTTAGAAAGATGGCACCACTAACGGACACAACAAGAACACTTATCAATGGCTTGCCTTTTACATTGTCCATCCATCAGATACAATGGACACCCCATGGTCAGTCCAAGAACTTGTCATTCTATTCAAAGAATGTGATATTTTTGCTTTTTCATGATCAAGTCCAACGGTTCTTGCCTTGTCATACCCAGGGCTCTTGTATCCTTTAGGGGCATCATTTATGGCAGAAACCATTTCGTGCCAATAAGGTGAGCAAAGAACATTGAATGGTATCCCACATGCATAGAGAAACCTGTAAACCTTTGAATCCACATCATTCCTACACCCCTCATCAAGGAAATCTAATATGGTTCTACGCCTTAAACCTGATGACCCTGTGCCTCCATATCCACTGCCTTGGGAGGATGCTGAAGGAGTTCTTTGTGATTGTGAGCTTGGTTCAAAGAAACCCCTTGATTTTTTTTATTTGTATTGGTCTTCCTCCTCTTCTCTTATGTATTTGGCTCTATCCGCTGGACAAGTTTTGATTCCTATTTGTTTGTCTCCATCCCATGGCCCTTTCCCACAGAGGTGTTTTCTGGCACGGGTGTATGAACCTGTGTAATTATTGTTGCAATGGGGGCAATGAAATTTAGTGGTTCCACCCCCTTTCCCTGCTTTAGGCCTGTTAACATATTTCCACAATGGGGTTTGGTCTTGTTTAGTTTTTTGAGAGTCATGTTCACCCTCTTCAGCTCCTTCTCACCGAGGTTTTCATCAAATACACTTTCTCCAATGTCTTCATCCCTCTCTTCATTTTGGCCCCTCTGTTTCCTACTCTCCAGCACCATAATAACCATAAAGGGACCAAGAAGAGGAAAATGCCAAGAAATATAGCGAGGTCCATGATGTTTGATATTTGTAGGCTTATGAATCTGCAAAATTTAATGGGAATGGAAATGGGAATATAAATGAGAAAATTAATTTAATTTATTTAGATTAATTAATTTTATTTAGATTCATGATTTTTTTACTAAATAAATTAAACTAAACTAAATTAAATTAACTGAACTAACTAAACTATACTAAATTACTACCTAACTAAGGTTTAAAATACTAAATTACTAAGTTACTAACATAACTAACCCCTTTGCAGGCTTTCTCCTCGCTTCTCCTCGCTCCTTTGCTCAATATCCTTCGCTCTCCAGCTTCTCCTCAACTCATTCAAGTGATAATGAATTTGTTTTTTGCCCCCAAGTCGTTTTAAAACAAAAAAATTAAATTAAATGAATTTTTTTTTTAGGGTTTGCGGATTTTTTGCTCCCAAATCACTCCCGGCGTCACGCGCGTCGCTCCTGGAGCAATAATTAAACGCTCGGGAGTGATCGCTCCCTGATTGCTCCCGAGCTGTAATTTTCGCTCCGGAAGCGACGGGAGTGACGCTCCTGAAATCGCTCCCGATTTTGGCAAGGAGCGTAATTTTTTTTCTGGAGTGCGGATTGGGAGCGGGTTCGAAGGGGGGGAGCGCTCACTTGCAACTCTGACCCGAACATTTCGGTTCGTTTCTTGTTTGAGTAGCAACTCCACTTCTTTCATTTATTATCTCTCAGAAGAAGAGATTAGCAGGTTGACCAAGGCAGGTAGTAGTGGCAAGGGAAGTCGAATCAAGAAAGAGGAGGAGGATGCAGCTCTAGCATCTGCGGGACAGCAAAGGAAGAGGAAGAAGAAGGACATCTCCAAGGTGAACTACTTCCATTGTGGGGAGCTGGGACATTATGCATCCCAGTGTCCCAGGAAGAAAAACAAGGGAGAGGCTTCTGATTCTAAGGCAACTCTAGCTAAGGCGAAGAAAGTGGTCAAGACTAATGACGATTGTGCCATGAGTGCTCATGCACCTCTAGAGAAGAGGTGGGGAGACATCTAGGTGTAGTCAAGAGGACTATATACTAGGGGCAGGGTCCTTGAGGTGCCGAAACTCTTGGAACACATCCGACTATGGGAGCCTTTAATGACAGTAGCAAAATGATAGGGGTTGGGTGGAGCAAAGTGTAGTGGAGCAGCAAGGCAGTGCTTGGCTGCAGAAATTTGAGGCAATGCAGTGGAGGTTGCAGTAGTGCGAGAGGCACAGAGCTATATGCAGCAACACAATAGCAACAGAGGGAGCACAGTAGAGGCAGCTTCAATTTCACGAGGCTTCTAGACTGACTGGGATGTCAGTATTTGGGAGCAGTCAGTTACCTACTTCTCGGTAACTGAGTTGTAGTGCAGCGGTTAGCAGTGGCAATGCTAGGGGCAGCATATTGAGAGGGAGTTGTAGTATAGATGTAGCAGTGGCAGTGGCACTGTCATGGGCAACAGTACAAGAAGTAGTAGTGCAAATGATGTGAGTCAGCAGGCCAAGCATCAACAAAAGTACTGATACGAAGGATTAGTATGATTTTTCCATGGTAAAGCATTGCTAGAGCACATTCCTCACTAAGAGAGAGTGTTGCTTTGTGGTAGCATTGGAAGTGCTCTAGCCATAAAAATTAGTGGAGAAGCTAAGACACATAAGATCTCCAAGATCCAGAAATCGTTTGGGGAAATTCCCCCCAATTGGAGAGATATTAAAATAACTAATATTTTTAATGGGTTTCCTAAGTCTAAACTTAGGAAAATTAACATATTAATGGGTATTAATATAAAACTGGGTGAGAGTGTTTTAAATGACATGGATCAAGCCAAATCTAATCTTAGCCGTGATTAGGGACTTAATCTCGGTCATTGAAGACTCAACATGAAAAGTATAAGAGGAGGCTTGAGGGTGAGTTGGAGATACACACAATTGATCAGCCGGTTCGATTTTCTGGAGCGGGGTTTTGCTGAGAGAATTGAGCTAGTGATCTGTTGCAGCGAGAGGCAGTTCGGCACGAGGTCGTGAATACATAACAAAGAGGTAGAGATAGTGCCAGAGAGAACATAGAGCCCGGTGTAGAATCTAGCATAAGTTATCATACTAGCAAAAGTTAGAACTCATATATCCTCAGGATTTATAATTTTATAATAGTGTTAATGGATAGTGTAGTAGCAAAATACTATTAAGATGCATTGCCTCTGGCTATTGGAATCGTTTCAGGGTTCAAACTCAAACAAACAATCAGGAGAAAAGTGATGAAAGTTGAAACGCTGAAACAGTGATGAAGGTGTTTAAAATTTTAAACATTAAACACAAATAGGAGGCTTTCCGCTTAGCCTGGACTCTGGAGTCTGCGCAGTCGAGACTTGACAATGGCACGGTAGCACACTCTACACAGTTAGCAGCACACTCTAGTCAGGCAGCACCAGGCACACTCGGCGGTAACATCAAGTATACAACAGTCGGTGGTCACAACAATGTACACAATCGGTGGTCACTCACTCAGTGTCACAGTTACCCGATGGCTCGACTCAACGAATACACTCACCCACTCAACAGCACAAGAGTCAATGAACACACTTACTCATAAAAGCGAATTGGAAAAGATTAGGGATAGGTTCCGCTCAAAATCGTAATAAGAACTTAAAAAACCAAATTTAAAGTCATTCCCGGTGGGCAAAAATCAAGAAATGTTTTGGTTTATCGGCATACGGATCAGTGATTTCATAAAACATTTTGGAATTTACCAGATCCAAGCTGCTTTTGGAGAAAAACGACAAAGGTTCATTCCCTGTCGTTTCCGAAATTTCAAAACGCCCAAAAAATGTATTTGACCCATTTTGACTGTGTTTCGTACAAGGATCTAGATCCGAAACGGGATCCGGTATTTTTTGTCATTGAAGGTAGCCATTTTCGGCAACTTAGATTACAAGTATCTTATGGTTGTTGTATGCATGCATCCTTGTCCTAATTTGAAAGTGTTTTCCAGACTTGGATAGAGTAGTAATTAGCATGCTTTTCTAGTTTAATTCAATGTTTTAAAAAGCGGCCGGCTCGAAACCAACTCAGCTGAGTTGGTCTGAGCCAGGCCTGAAAATTTCAACTCGGTCAAGTAACTGGTTCGGTCGGCTGGGTTGCTACCGAGCCTGCTCAGCCGAGTCCGTATCAACCTGGTCAGGTTACGTACAATGGCCCGGTCACCAAAAAAATTGCGTTTAAAAAAAAAATATATTATTTGCTGATTGTGGGGGACTCCAAACCTATGTTGCGGGGGAGCGCCCCACCCCCCCCCTCGAACCCGCTCCCAATCTGCGCTCCAGGTAGGAGCGGCTCGAGAGCGGGTCGGGAGCGCGCTCCCGAAATCGCTCTCGATAAAAAAGTTTGCGCTCCCTGTCATTTTCGGGAGCAATGTAGGGAGCGATCGCTCTTGATCGCTCCCGAGCATTAAAAAATCGCTCCGGGAGCGATCCGGCGGAGAAAAAATTCCGTGGACCCGAAAAAAATTTAAATTTAAAAAAAAAATTTGTTTTAAAAGCCCAATAGGCCTAAAAAAAATTCATTATCACTTCATTGAGTTAAGTTTCTTGGAGAGCAAGAGCAAAGGAGCGAGAAGAAGCGAGGAGCAAGTGCCGAGGAGTGAGGAGCAAGCCTGCAAAGAGGTAAGTAACTTAGTAATTTAGTTAGTTTAGTTAGTTAAGTAGTAATTTAGTTAATTTAATTTAGTTTAAAAATCATGAATTTAAATTAAATTAACTAATCCCAATCAATCAATTTGCAGATTCAAAACCCTACAAACATCAAACACCATGGACCTGGCTATATTTCTTGGCATTTTCCTCTTCTTGGTCCCTTTTATGGTTATTATGGTGCTGGAGAGTAGGAAACGGAGGGGCCAAACTGAAGAGGGGGATAAAGAAGCTGGAGAAAGTCAAATTGATGAAAACCCCGGTGAGGAGAAGCTGGAGGAGGGTGAACATGACCCTCAAAAAACTAAACAAGACCAAAACCCCATTGTGGAAATATGTTAACAGGGCTAAAACAGGGAGGGGGTGGAACCACTAAATTTCATTGCCCCCATTGCAGCAATGATTACACAGGTTCATACACCCGTGCCAAAAAACACCTTTGCGGGAAAAGGCCATGGGATGGAGACAAACAAATAGGAATCAAAACTTGTCCAGCGGTGTCAGCGGCGGATAGAGCCAAATACATAAGGGAATAGGAGAAAGCCCAATAGAAATCAAAAAAATCAAGGAGTTTCTTTGAACCAAGCTCACAATCACAAAGAACTCCTTGAGCATCCTCCCAAGGCAGTGGATATGCAGGGTTATCATCTTTGAGGTGTGGAACCATATCAGAGTTCCTTGATGAGGGGTGTAGGAATGATGTGGATTCAAAGGTTTACAGGTTTCTCTATGCATGTGGGATACCATTCAATGTTCTTCGCTCACCTTATTGGCACGAAATGGTTTCTCCCATAAATGATGCCCCTAAAGGATACAAGAGCCCTAGGTATGACAAAGCAAGAACCGTTGGACTTGATCATGAAAAAGCAAAAATATCACATTTTTTTAATAGAATGACAAGTTCTTGGATTGACCATGGGGTGTCCATTGTATCTGATGGATGGACAAATGTAAAAGGCAAGACATTGATAAGTGTTCTTAGTGGTGCCATCTTTCTAACTGCACATTATTACTCAAACAAGTTCAGGATCGCCATCAACATTGCAGAAGTATTACTTGAAACAATTGACTGTATTGGGCCATACAATGTCATCCAAGTCATCACTGATAATGCTGCTAATTGTAAAGCAGCGAGAGCAATTATTGAGGATAAATACCCCAACATATTTTGGTCTGGATGTTTGGTTCACACATTGAACCTTCTGATGCATGATATTGTCAAGAACAAAACTGCACAATACAAATGGATTGGTGATTTGTACAAAAAAGGCAAACAAATGATAAAATTTATTACAAATCATAGCAATACCTATGGCCTTTTCTGCAGTCACTCGAGATTGGAGTTGTTAAAGATTGCGAAGACCAAATTTGGTAGCTATTAGCTCACCTTCAGGCGCCTTTTGAAGGTAAGAGAGTCATTGGCTAGCATGGTATCAAGTCCACATTGGCAAGTATTAAAGGAAAGGGCTACAAATGCAGCTGACAGGCGAGGTTTCGAACTGATGGAGGAGGCCGCTCTCGATGGTCAGTTTTGGACAAGTGTGAAGCATGTATTGGATTTCACCAAGCCCATTTATCACATGATTCGGTTTGCAGATACAGACAAACCAGTGATTGGCGAGGTGTATGCGCAGATGGATTCCATGTTGGGGCAAATAAAAGTTATTGTTCATAACAGAGATCCCGACTTGTACAAACTGATTCATGATTTTGTGTGTGAACGGTGGAATAAACTTAATCTTCCACTACATTGCTTGGCGTATATCCTTACGCCCAAATACTACTCTACATCTTGGTTGTGCCAACCTGCACTAGAGGGTGGGATTAGGACCAAACCCCATTTAGATCAAGAGGTAACTAGTGGATATTTGCAAGCATTGGAAAAGCTGATACCTGACAGGGAGGAATATACAGTTGTGCGCCTTGAAATAGGAAAATACTTCAGTGGCACTGGTTTGTTTGGTAACTTCCATGCAATGGACGACAGAGATAGATTTGATTCTCTCACATGGTGGGAAACATATGGTGGCCATGGACCTTTGACAAAATTGGCAAAAAAAGTTCTTTTAGAGGTTGTAAATACTTCTTCTGCAGAGAGGTGTTGGAGCACCTACAGCTGCATACATAATGTGAAAAGAAACAGACTCAATGAAAACCAAGCAGAAAACTTGGTTTATGTGCATTACAACTTGAGGTTGTTGAGTCATTACTATGAGCGGGCTTATGAGGATCTCACATTTAAAATTTGGGACAAGCACCTAGAGGATGACAATTTGGATGATGGATTATACATCTTGAAGAACTGGAAGAGGAACTTATAAGGGATGAAGATGAAGCAGCTGCAGCAGCCATGCCACCTCCACCTCCACCTCCACCATCTACTGGTAGCAGTGCTCGAGCTCCGAGTCCGAGTCTTGTTCCTTTGCTGTCGCCACCTCCATCTACACCCTCACGTGGAGGTTCTAATTCTGGTCGTCGGTCTGTGCGGGAGACTCCTAGAAGACCACCACGACGTGCTTATACTCCTGGAGACTCTCGAGGCAAGGGCCACATGTAGATTTACAGTTTACTTGTCTTTTCTAGTTTCTATTAGACGTTAGTTTTCATAATTGTTGAGTTTTGAGTCCTTGACTCTTGACTCTTGACTCTTGACTCTTTCATATCATAATGATATTTTTTGTAAACAATATATGACTGTGACAATGAAATTTGAAGTTTGAAGTTGGCAATTATAACTCATTGGTAATGATTGTGAATTATGAATATGATGCTTCGTGAAAGACTAAAGTTGTTTCATTTCATTTCATTATTCATGTTTCATTTTATAACATTTCATTTCATGTTAACAGTTAGAAGTTAGGACTTAGAAATATCTAAGATATTGCTTCTTGTAATGGTTAAACTTAGCTTACAAGTACAACTTTGGTGATCAATGATGATAAATGTTATATATTGAATTTTCAATTTTGAAAGCTTGACGTTGAAACTTTAAGATTGAATTTGATGAATCATGATTCACGAGACTCAATATGTTGCAATTGTAATATGTATTTTATTAACTTGTGGACATGGTTGATGACGATTATAATTTCTAGATGATTGACGTGATATGGTTCAATGATCAATCTATGTTTTTTTTTATGTTTTTTATGTCTAATTCATCATTCTACATGTTTTTGTTGACATATATGTATAAAAAATTAAAAAATATAAAAAATATATATATTTTTAAAAAATCGCTCTGGGATTCGCTCCCAAACCGGGAGCTTTTGAAAATGGTCGCTCTCGCTCCCGTTTCCGCTCCCACTCTACCCGCTTCCCTCCAAGTAACATAGCTCCAAACCACTTTAGTATTTGTTTTGTTGGTCTTTGGGGTCCATCCCCTCTCCCAAACCCTATTTAACCCACTCAACCCCTCTCATTCTCTCATAGCCATCTCATGCATTTGAGTGAGAATTTCAGTGAGAGTTTGTGAGGAGTTGTTGAGTTTGTTTTTGGAGCAGCAGTGAGGAGTCTTGGGCAAGCATTGTAGCTGGAGTGAGGAGCTTCTTGGGTAGCCATTTGGAGCAGCATTGAGGAGTTGGTTTCATAGAGCAAGCTCAACGAGACAGTTTGTGCCTGGAGGTATTTTTTTCACTTGTACAAATCTGTTTTTGCTTATTAAATTTTATGTGCAAATCTAGAAATCCTAAAGAGTGTTTTTTGTGAAAGAAATAAACATTGAATCAATGTTTTTTTCTTCATTCTCAGATTGTTTGCTTTCATTTCCAAGTCAAAAAATGGCACCTAGAATGAAAGATGTTGCTTGGGCATATGTTGAAATGGTTGAAAGTCAAATGCAATGCAAATTTTGCCATAGGAAAATTAAGGAAGGTCCTGGGGGCATTAATAGGCTAAAACAACACTTAGTGGGGATTAGAGGCCAAATTATTCCATGTACCTCACCAGAAATTGGGGAGATCAGGAAGGAATTGTTAGCTAGCTTTGAGAAGTTTAAAGAAGATGAGGCTAAGCAAAAAGAGTTAGAGCTAAAATTGAGAGGAAGAAGAATATACAAAAAATGATGGCTACCAACCCCCATTTTGATTTTGAGGGTTCTTCCTCTATCCTTTGTACTGATGCATCCAACTCCTTCCAATATGTTTCTCCCTCTTTTGAGTCTATTCAACAAAAGGGAAAGGGTAGAATGAAAAAGGGTGATATGAATATCAAAAGTTATTTCACTCCCTCCTCTCTATCAGATGCACATGATCCTCAAGCTAGTAGAAGTCAAATGCAGCCCACATTAGATGACCATTGGAAGAAAGAATTGAGGGAGACTGCTTGTGATTACATAGCTAGATGGTGGTATCATGCTGATATCCCCTTCAATGCTTCCCATTCACCATATTATGAATCTATGTTTGATGCCATACTTGCTGCTGGAAAAGGATTCAAAGGCCTTAATATGCATGAGCTAAGGGGGTATTGTTTGCAGAAAGAAATTTTATCCATTAATGACTATTTGAAAGATTTCAAGGGCTTATGGGCAAGAACAGAATGTACCATCATGTCAGATGGATGGACTGATCAAAGAAACTGTACCATCATAAACTTTCTTATCTTCTGCCCACGGGGAACTATGTTTTTAAAATCTGTGGATGCATCTGATAAGGTAAAAGATGGACAATTGTTGTTTCAGCGATTGGATGAGGTTGTTGAGGAGGTGGGTGTGGCTAATGTTGTCCAAGTCACCATAGATAATGCCTCTAACTGTGTTCATGCTGGTAAATTATTAGAGGAAAAACACAAGACCATCTTTTGGACCCCATGTGCTGCACATTGCATAAACTTCATGCTTAAGGATATTGGAAAATTAGATTAGGTCAAAAACATTGTAGATCATGCCAAAAGCATAACAAAATTTATCTACGACCATTCATGGATTTTGAGCCCCATGAGAAAACACACTGGGGGTAGGGATATTATTAGGCCTGCCATCACTAGATTTGCTACTCATTTTTTGACATTGCAATCTATGCTTTCACAACATAGAAACTTGCAAAAGATGTTTTCCAGTGAAGAATGGAATATAAGCTAGTCGTCTCACAAACTGGAAGGCAAAGAATTGAAAAAAAAAGTTAATGAAGAAATATTTTGGAGAAAGGCAGCAGAGATTGTGAAGCTTGCTGAGCCACTGGTTAAGGTGTTGTGGTTGGTGGATGGGGAAAGATTGGCTATGGGCTTCGTTTATGAGGCTATGGATCAAGCAAAGGAGCAAATAAAAAGGGCATACAAAGATAAAGTGGCTAAGTATGGGCCCATTTGGGCAATCATTGAGAAAGATGGAACAATCAACTCCATCGACCTATACAGGTAGCTGGATATTTTTTGAACCCACGGTATCATTAAAGCTAAAGAGGCAGGGGCTTTAAAGGGGGAGGTTAAGGATGGACTGGATTCACTGCATTGATCGCATGATCCCATTGGAATCTGATTAGCTGGATATACACCGACAGGTCATGACCTTCACCAATGCCTTGGGTACCTTTGGGAAAAACTTAGCAAAGATTGCAAGAGAAGCAGATGAGCTAGGTAAACAAAAATTTCAATTTTCAAATTCTTAATAGTTTTTTTAAATTTTGTTAAATCGTTTATAATTTGAAAGTTGGATATAATTTGTAATTTTGTTGAGCTACACCCCTATATTTTTTGTAGCACAATAGTGGGAGGCTTTTGGTAGTCATTGTCCTAAATTGCAGAAGTTTGCAATTCGTATTTTGAGTCAAACTTGCAATGCTACTGGGTGTGAGCGCAATTGGTTCGTCTTTGAGAGGATTCACACAAAGAAGAGAAACCATTTGAATCAAAAACTGTTAAATGATCTAGTTTATGTCCAATACAACCTCTGACTCAAATGCAACCAATCGCTGAACAAAAGACCTCATTCAGATCCCATTGTGTTGGAAGACATTGATCCAACATCAGATTGGGTAGTGGAGAGTCATCCAACAGATTTTGCTTATGATGAGGATATGGATTTTGAATTACAGACAATAACATCACTCGAACATGATGTTCAATTGAATGCAAACCCTGATCTACTTGTACCAGCTTCAGCCTCACAGCCAGCGAGTCCTCCAGTTGCAGGCGCTTTCTCCGCTCAGCCACAACAGAGGCGCAACCGCATATCTCGTCTATCTCAGCTTGCATCTGCTGCACAGCCTGCTAATGCTATCACTTCTACAGCTGCAGTTGGAGATGATGATGAGGAGGAGCCATGAGGCCCCTTGTCTGACTCTAATGATGATCCAGAGATTGATCCACATGATTTTGGCTCCTCTGACAGTAACTACTAGCCAGTAGTACTGGTCACAATTTACTTTTGTTGTAGAGGCCATTTCTAGCCTCCTTGGTTATGTGTTTTTGTTTTGATCATATATGTATTGGACAGTGCACTGGGTGCCATTTTGATATACTAGATATATTCATGGGCCTACTTTGATCATTTGTTGTCTTCCATTTATATTCTAACGCTGTGTGTTTGGAAACATGAATACAAATCTTTAAAATTATGTTTTTTATAGAAAAATAAATATTTAATGTATTTTTTACAACGACCAAGTCATTGAAATCAAGCCGGCCGAGTCGATACCGAGTCAGAGTCTGAATCAGAGTCAACCCTCAGCTGAGTCGGTGTCGGAGTTGGAGTTTTAAAACATTGGTTTCATTTAGATGCTGGCTTTAAATTAGAAGTGTTTTCTCAGTTTTGTTTTAGGAACAGATCTATCTTTAGGAAGAATGCGTAGTAGAGATACATTCCAGATTTAGAATAGGGTGCATTTACTTTGGGAGAGGCGCTTTAAGTTAGAGTATGTGCTATTTAAATTGTACAATCATAAGTTGACCGTTGAACATTTCTATTCAGATTTCCATGCTTGAATTTCTAGAATTATTAAAATCAGTATTTGATGTGTCCTTAAAATTTAAACTATAAACTTATGAACATATGGAAGTCATGTAGAATCGGGTATAAGTTATCATACCAGCAGAAGTTAGAACTCATGTTTCCTCAGGATTTATAATTTTATAATAGTGTTAATGGATAGTGTAGTAGTAAAATACTATTAAGATGCATTGCCTCTAGCTGTTGGCATCATTTCAGGGTTCAAACAAACAATCAACAGACTAGTGATGAAAGTTGAAACACTAAAACAATGATGAAGGTGTTTAAAACTTTGAAGTTTAAATTTTAAACACGGACAGGAGGTTTGCCGCTTACCTTGGACTTTCGAATCTGCACAGTCCAGACTCGACGGTGACACGGTAGCACACTCTACACAGTCGGTGGCAAACTCAAGTCTCTACACAGTCGGTGGCACCGGGCAAACTCGGCGGTCACAGCGAGTCTACAGCAGTCGGCGGTCATAACAGTCTACACAGTCGGCAGTCACTCAGTCTCACAGTTACTTGACGGCTCGACTCAACGAACGCACTCACTCACTCGACAGTTCAAGAGCCAACGAACACCCTCACTCACAAAAGAGAATTGGAAAAGACTAGGGATAGGTTCCGCTCAAAATCGTAATAAGAACTTAGAAAACCAAATTGAAAGTCGTTCCCGGCGGGCAAAAATCTGGAAACGTTTTGGTTTATCGGCATACAGATCAGTGATTTCATAAAACGTTTTGGAATTTATCGGATCCTGGCCGCTTTTGGAGAAAAACGCCTAAAAACGGCGAAGGTTCATTCCCTGACGTTTCCGAAATTTCAAAATGCCCCAAAAAAATGTATTTGACTGTGTTTCGTACGAGGATCCGGATCCAAAACGGGATCCGGCGTTTTTGTCATTGAAGGTAGCCGTTTCCGGCAACTTAGTTGGGAGTTTGTATCCCTTTTAACATTCCAAACATTACAATCAAACTTCATTGAAAAGGTCTAGACTAAAAAGAAAGCCAAACCAATTATTCATCAAAAAATTCACATCTTTGCTAACTTTCTTTGTCAACTAGGGTTGAGCCAAAAATCCTTCCTCCCTCTTGACTTCTTAATATGCCAAGCATCATCCTCCTCCATGTTGCAAGGTTGAACTAAGGTAGGCATGCACTATATCAAATCCCTTTTCCTGGGCTGGTATCTTAAGGAGAACGTAAAGTTCTAGCATTTTGTTGTTAAGATAACTGTTTAATAGCAAATTTTGCATTAGAATTGTTATGCCAATTAGAAGTTGGAATATTGTGCTATAGAGAAGTAGCACAGGGCATTTAGTTGGGACGTTGCTTGATTTCCTGTTCTCAAGCCTAACATGCAAAGCATGAATTCAAAAGATCAAAATACTTCGCCTTCTAAAGATGTTCTCTATTGAAATCTTGACGCGGCATATTAATTAGATCGACCTCAATCTAGACAGTTGGGTTTGAATGGGAGGAATGCCAATTACCATTACAAAGGGTGTTATACTTGTTTGCGGGCCAGAAAGTTTGATTGAAAAGGGTACTGAGCCCAGTTGACATCCTTTGGATTGAAGTTATCCCTTTATGGTTGGCCATAGGCTAAGGTGTTAAAAATTGTCTAGGGGTAAGAATGTGGATATTGTATTCAGATTTTTGCTGCTGCATAATAATAAAATAAATTCTCATTTGCTGCACCGATTTTCCGTTATAGTTTTTTTTAAGGGAGGCTAGTCAAAAATATTGGCGTCTATTTTATTGTGTGGATTATTTTATCAGCTTCCAATTTATTTTCGACAACGTATTTTATTTTTGGTGAAGATTGTAATTGTGACTTTATGAAGATTGTAATTGTGACTTTATCAATATTTATCGTAATAACAAATAAGCTGCTAAACAATTAGGAAATTATAAGCTCCTAAACAATTAGGAGATAAATTTCCAGTAATTGCAGTCACGGGATTTTCACAGAACCACTTCAGGTTGATTGCACATCGAAGGAGGAGGATTAAAGATTGGAAGTGTCCAATTGCAGCAGCACACGTTTCTTCAAGGAGGATCGATTAGTTCTTAGAGGCCGAATTGATTTAAGGCGAACCAGCCAAGTTTTGCTAACAAATTTCGCTAATTTGTGTAAATTTCCCCAAAAATTATTAATAAAAATTAGCTAGAATTTGTTATGGAATTTCATCTGGAATTTACTGTTATTGGCTCTTATTTTTCTTGTGTAGATTCTCCATAATAATTTTGTTGAATTTAATTAAATCTTACGGCAAAATTATTTCTAATTTTTTCTGAGGAAATTTGGGGAAAATTATAAAATAATTCAAAAAGGGGTATTACACAGAGGCACCTAATTGCTATGAAAAAAAAGAAAATGATGTAGATAGAATGATGAGTGAGGAAAATAACATGATTAAAAAAATAGTACTGCTGAGACTGGACATGTTGAAGGAGACAACGTGACAATATAGTAATAGGCCAAGCCACCTAGGGAAGGAACACGTTGGCTTAGTAGAGTGGTGGGTATAAATGTTGGAATTGTACGTGGCCACAGTCCATTTATTTGTCTCATTATGTACTTCTAATTACGGCTAATGCCATATTTTATCTCATTTATCGTATGCTAGGCTTATAGTTAACTCTAGACTCTAACCTAGTCAAACTTAACTCACTTCTAACAATTGGCACTGGAAACGGACCTCTTCTGATATTTCTGACGGCATGGGTTATGACTTGCAGGGATTAAAATTAGTGCATACAAGTGGTCTTTAAAGTTTATATAAATTTTTGCACCTAAGACTAATTGAAAGCTTTTAAAGTGTGTGTGTGCTACAATTTGGCATGCATATCTCTCGTTAACTACTGTTTGTCTTCATGTTTTGAAATAACATAGTTTCATTTCATAATACTCAACAGGTTTTGGAAGCCCTTAAAGAATCAACTTGTGTAAGGCCGGTTGTTTTCGCAATGTCAGATCCAACTGTTTGTCTTCATGTTTTGAAATAACATAGTTTCATTTCATAATACTCAACAGGTTTTGGAAGCCCTTAAAGAATCAACTTGTGTAAGGCCGGTTGTTTTCGCAATGTCAGATCCAACTGTTTGTCTTCATGTTTTGAAATAACATAGTTTCATTTCATAATACTCAACAGGTTTTGGAAGCCCTTAAAGAATCAACTTGTGTAAGGCCGGTTGTTTTCGCAATGTCAGATCCAACTGTTTGTCTTCATGTTTTGAAATAACATAGTTTCATTTCATAATACTCAACAGGTTTTGGAAGCCCTTAAAGAATCAACTTGTGTAAGGCCGGTTGTTTTCGCAATGTCAAATCCAACTAGCAATGGTGCGTTTCTTTTTAAGTGTATTCACAATGTCTAATGATCAATGTTAGTTTTACTTAGTTTCTATGTAACAGATTTTGCAGGCTATTTATGTTGTAGTCCTTAAATGCAAATTTCTTATTTCTGGAATGGCAGCTGAATGCACTGCCGAGCAAGCTTTCAACACTGTGGGACACCATGTAATCTTTGCAAGTGGAAGTCCATTTCTTGATGTGGATCTTGGTTTGTGCATTTTACTAGAACCATACAATAACATCTCCCTAAAAGATTTTTTCTATCCTCCAAACTAAATCTCTTTTCATTCGAAGTAATTTCATTGTTTCCTTTTCGGAACATTGATTGTTTATACTTCTGTCCTTCAGGAAATGGTCAAATTGGGCATTCCAACCAAGGCAACAATATGTACCTTTTCCCAGGGTTTGTTTCTTCCTTCGCTTGGTGTCTGAACAAGTTTCAATAATTTTGCAAATATCATTTCAGTGAATATATAACCAAGGGTCTGGAAGCTAACTTATTGGAAATATCATGGAAAATATCAGAAAATATTGGCCAGCATATACTTGGATTTCAGAAAATATTGAAAACATCAGCAATGTAAAAAGCTCAGAAAAAATCAGAAATATTGGATGATATTTAAAACACTGATTTCATTGCATGGAGCTATATAAACATTTCAATATTCTTGTAAATTTTAACACTTTTTCTCTCTAATGTATTAGGATTGGGCTGGGTACCCTTGTATCTGGTGCTCGTCACATTTCAGATGGCATGCTTCAGGCTGCAGCAGAATGGTAAATATTCGAAGTATTTGAGCAGTTATCTAGAATGTAATCTACAATTATGAATATATTTGTTTGTCTCTTAACATTGTTCTTATTTTCTGTGTTATTGGATCATGCAAAATCATCATTCCTTATTTTCATGAACGAAATCCGGATTGTTGAGCCAAGTACACTGCTTTACATTGATTTTGTCAGATTTTAATTTCTTAATAAACTTCTTATATTGTATTACAGCCTAGCTGAATGCATGACAGAAGAAGAAGTGCAAAAGGGAATTATATACCCCTCAACATCCAGGTACTGCCATTTCTAGTTGAATATTATTAGCTGAATTAAAAAAAAAATTCTTATGATTTACTCCATTGTGTATGCTATTAATAATTCCATTGATGCAGGATTCGCAATATTACCGTGGAGATAGCTACAGCTGTTGCGAGAGAAGCAGTGGCAGAGGATCTCGCAGAGGGCTACCAAGATAAAGATGCCAGAGAGCTTCATCGTATGTCAAAGGTAGTGCATTCATTTCCAGGAACTGCAAACCTCAATGCTATTGCCCAAATTGTCGTATTCCATTTCCTGTAAAGTATTGCGCCAAAATCAACAGCCACTTGCATGGTACTTGTTCTACAAGTACTGAAACGCATTTTGACACAAAAAGCAATTTGCTCGTTTTCACTTTCCTTAGGGGACTTTCTTGATTTTTCACTTCATTTGCCAGCATTTATGTGATTGTGCTTGTCATGACATTACTACTAAATGGAATGCAACCAATTGCATTTTTAGAGTCTGTGGATTTATGAAGAACGATATTTGCGTGGTTTTCTCCACAGATAATACCTAGTCAAGAACTTTGAGATTTGGTGTTTTTGCTACGAAAATTGCAAGTCAATTCTAGTTAGTTGTATGTTAGGAGTTCGATTCAGAAAATATAGTCTGGCCTGCTTAAAATATCAGTTTTTATAATTCAAGTGGCAATTGCTGACTTGTGGTATGATTTGCAGGAAGAGACTTTGGAGCATGTGAAAAATCATATGTGGGTTCCAAACTATGCACCATTGGTTTACCATTAGCAATGAGTCTGATCAATGGCAAAATGGAAGAAATAATCAGTAGCTTTGCAGATTCGTTCCTAAGTTGTTACTATGAAATGAAAATTGTTCGACATAATTTACATCTCATTATTCTTGGAGTAGCTGGAGGATTTGTATTCGTGACAGCCTATTTTGCGTAAGAAGCAGGTTGTGGCGTGAATGTCTCAAGTTGCAATGAAAGAATATTACACATTACATGTATTTGATTCAATTATGTCCATTACTTGTTTTCTTTCCGTACTGTAATGAGTATCGTGCTTTCTATACTAGGGCTATACTCTCTAGAATGCTGGTTCACTTAATAAATGCATCTTTTTTCCTTGTAAACAATTCTTTTCACCGTCTTCTAACCCTGTATGATACCTGGGAAAATGTTTTGAAGCACTATGGCACCTAGTCATTGATTCTTTTTGCAATGTTAGCATCGAAAGGAAGTTTGCACTCATGTCAGATGGTGTTAGTGTACACTGTAAGTGAATTCCTAGAAGACATGTTAAAGTCAGCCAAAAAACACTAAAAGGAGAAAATGATCATTTTCTGGATTCTCGGAAAGGCATGGAAATGCAGTTCCATTGCCATGAACATAAATAAACTTTTGTGTTGGGTTTTCAGAAAGAAAGAAAAACGTCACCCAAGACAAAGGCAATGGAGATGAGGGAGGCAGATTTGGTATTGGACAGCTGCCATATGTAGTCGGGGTAGGGAAGTGCTGAAATTAAAGATTCATTGAGTCATTGGAGAATTGGCTACCTTCCTTATGCCTATTCAGGTGAGGTATAAAATTCTCCCAAATCCTAATTACCTTACATTCTGCTCTCTCACTGTAATGTGCCAAAGCTAGAAAAAAACTAATGCAATCCACAATATTGAAAAATCTTCTTTGACGAATTTCTTCAAACACTTAATGCACAGTTATTTTTCTTTGAAGACTTTTAACAAACAATTAGTGAACAGAACTTTCGTGAAACGTTATGCAGGCAAAGTAGAAACACTTGCAACAGAAACAGATATGAGAGGCAAATAGTGATTCTATTAGCTTGATGGAAAGAGTTACAATGCTCTGAACCTGGCACAACTCCAGCAATATAAGGATCAATTCGGCCTGTAGGAAGAAGGTAATCTTCAGCTAAACAAGAGACTGTAGCTATAGCTATTTTGTCCTCCAACAATTATGATCTTGGACCTCCTGAAATAGCAATCTCAGCCCTCCAAATTCTGGGTGATGACTGATCTCCAAATGATGTGAATTGATCTCTACAATTAGTGAATATAACTTTCGTGGAACGTTATGCAGGCAAAGTAGAAACACTTGCAACAGAAACAGATATGAGAGGCAAATAGTGATTCTATTAGCTTGATGGAAAGAATTACAATGCTCTGAATCTGGCACAACTCCAGCAATATAAGGATCAACTCGGCCTGTAGGAAGAAGGTAATTTTCAGCTAAACAAGAAACTGTAGCTATAGCGATTTTGTCCTCCAACAATTATGATCTTGGACCTCCTGAAATAGCAATCTCGGCCCTCTAAATTCTGGGTGATGACTCTCCAAATGATGTGAATTGATCTCCAAAGATTAGCAGAATTCAACCTCAAATCTGGGATGTCTCGGCCTCCAAGAGAGAAGCAAACTCGGCCTGCTAGATAGATATATTTCGGCCTCCAAGAGAGAAGCAAACTCGGCCTGCTAGATTGATATATTTCGGCCTCCAAGGATAGCAATACACTTGCCCTCCAAGAATCTCGTACCTCTGAGCAATAGACTGATCTCCAAGAGTGAATAACTCAGCTACCATTACAGAATGTGATCTTCAACAATGGCCTCGTTACCCACCAAAAGTGGGTGACCCCATAGGAGAATTTTGCTCCTAGATTTGTCTTCAGCCAGCAGCCAGTAGCCCCTGACAACCACCAACGTAGCAGATGTATCGTGCCACTTGATCTCCACTCCTTGAGCCAATCATATGTCCTTGTGAAATTTCCAAACTGGAATCTTATTGCAACAATTGATATTATTTCTCCTAATTGTTAATTAATTAACAATTTATCTACCTTGACAATTATCAAAATAAACACACTGCATCCTTCACAAATAAAAATTATGCAGAAAAATAAAACACTGGACGCTGAGAAATGCTTAGCACACACATAAAATTAACACAATTATTTTTGGACAGAAGTTCCTAGAAATACCCAATGCGGGAAGCCCGGTGCAGCAGTTGAGGGTTTTTATTATTATGCAACACTGAGAAATTTTGAATACAACTGGATGCCAAAATATGGCAATCCTACAGAGAAAAATACTAGCAAAAACCTAGTGAGGAATTTCCTCACCCCACAGGGAAACCCCGACACAACTTGCCTTCAAAAACTCGGCCCTCTAACCCTATGTTTCAACCTCTGCGCAGCCTGCTTGATGTCAAGCCTCTAACTGGTCTTTGATGAAGTCGTTTTTCCCTCTTTGGCTAGAAAGATGTTTCTTCGGCACTCTGGGACTCCTCCCTGAAATTTGGAACTGAAGACGTCTCTCCCTCTCAGCAAATCGAACTTACATCTAGAAGTTGTTGCGCCGCCCCTACGTTAGCTTCTCTGTGGCTCTTTTGCCTCTCTGCAAATGCACTCGTTGGATCTAGAATGCCTCCTCTAGCCTCACTGTCTTTGTGCCTCACTCACTACTTCGAACTCTAGCTCTCTCCGGCAATTGACCGCTGCTACTCTGGAAATCGGTCTGCCAAGAAATCGAACTGCTCACTTGCATTCTCCATCACCACATCGACCTCCTCTTACAATCCTCTGTTGGAGCACCAACGACCATGATTAAAACATAATCGATAGCTAGGATCATCTTTGGATCGATCCATGTGAGTTTCTAGATGATTCTCGCCTTGACTTAATTAATACTGATTAATTAACCATATTCCCTAAGTTTAGACTTTAGGAAATATTTAAAAATTGGTTAATAATCTAATTAATTCATTTCTAGGTGGAATTTCTAGAAACGATTTCTGGGTTTTGGGGATTTCATGTATTCTAACCACTTCATCAAATTTCGTAGCTAGAACACATCCGATGCTACAAAAAATAACACCCTCTCTTAGCGAGGAATGTGTTCTAGTACTACACACCTTGCCACAACACCATGTCTCTGCATCATGTCCTGTCATGTTGTTGATGTCTGTCCATACTGCCCACCAATCACTATGCAACTCTGATATATGCTGCATTTGTGTTACTGCTGACACTACCATACCGCTTCCAACACTACAACTCCCTCTCATTTGTTGTTTCTGCAACTGCAACACTTGCTGCTGAAAAGCATCCAAAATTCTGAATTAATTGTGTTCAGTGTGATGCATTTGTCTCCAGAGTCTCTGACTGCTACTAGCATCTGCATTGTCACTGAAGAATCTTTGTTGTTGACTCTACACTATGCGAACTGCACAGCTACCAAATCTGCACTGTGCTCCCCAACATCTGACTGTTAATAGTCTTTGCAACTGTCATTTGGTCTCTGATTGCATCAACTGCCACTGATCCATTCTGCTACTGAATGGCCCCCATAGCCAGGTAATGATCCATGAGATGGACTCCTCAAGGACCCTGCCCAATCTTTGTAGCTCTATAGGGCTACAACACTAAATCTCCCCACCTCACTCCTAAAGGTATATCTACAAACATCGCAAAATCTCCCCCCATCCTGGAGGACGCCTGTCGATCTTTGTTGAAGCTATCTGCTGGTCCTGCTTCTCCTTCTTGACCTTCTTCCTGAGAGGATACTAGGTATTGTAATGACCGAGCTCACCACACTTGAAGCACTTGACCTTTGATAGGTCCTCCTTTTTCTTCTCCCCCTGTCCTTGATTGGGACCCTTTGACGCGAGGGCCACATTTTCCTCCTCCTTCACCATCTTCGATCCATTGTTGCTGCCACTGATGGAGCTCTTTAACAGAGCTCATCTCAACTCCTCCTACTGCAAATCGGCCCACATTCTATCCAAGTTTGGTAGCCTTTCTCTGCCCAATATACTTTGGACAAAGACCTGCCACTCCTCTGAGACACTGTTGAATGCCAATCACACTAACTCTGTGGATTGAGGCACTAACCCAACAGCTGACAACTCGTCTTGGACCTCTTGAATTTTGGTAAGGTAGGGGTCAATGCCTTCCCCTTTTTGCATCTGAATGAGTCTCAGCTTCTCCTCTAGGGACATCTTTCGTTGCTCGGAAGTACCCTAGTATAACGTGGAGAGAACATCCCACATTTGTTTGGAAGTAACTTTCCTAGCTATATGTGAGACAATATGATCTTGGACTCCATCTAGTATCAAACGCTTCTCCCCTCGCCATCTCCTTCCTGTATTCTTACGGTTGATCTGTATCCTAAGGAACTACCACTACAACATCAATATAGGGTTTTAGGCCATATTCATCTAGAAGAAAGGACATTCTTGCCTTCCAGATGACGTAGTTGGAAGCTCCATCCAATCTGTCTTGATCACGAAGCCCAATAGTGGCCATATCAACGAACTGTCGAAAACTTCCTCTTTTCTTCTGCTTGGTTGTTGCTATGCTATTCGCACTCCCTTTTGGAGTGAGAATATATGCTCACAACTACTGTCGATCTGCAAGGAAAATTGAACTTCTTGAGACTAGAAGTTCCCTAAGGAAAATTTTCCATTTCTGTGTGCTCTTCTCTCTTCCACCCGACGTTGGCTTTGCTTTAGCGAACTGTTGAAAAACCCATGTGTTCAGCTAGAGATCTGCCTAACGAAAGCACTGAGTTGCTCCCTCTGCTTCTGGAATCACTCGATCTGGAAGGATCAAATTTTTCAACTCTTCACTCAGAAAAAACGAATGTCCTTAAGCAGTTTGGCCTCATAGCAAAAATATTGCGCTGCCCTTAGGAATTTCGACTGGTTGCCCTTGCTAAGTAGCGAAATTGTTTTCCTCTGTTTTTGAGCTCTCCAGATGATCCACTGCACTCAGATACCATGTGAAAATTCCAAACTGGAATCCTATTGTAGCAATTGGTATTATTTCTCCTAACTGTTAATTAATTAACAATTTATCTACTATGACAAATATCGAAATAAACACACTGCAACCTTCAAAAATAAAAATTATGCAGAAAAATAAAACACTGGACGCAGAGAAATGCTAGCATACACACACAAAATTAACACAATTATTTTTGGACAAAAGTCCTCGGAAAAACCCAATGTGGGAAAATCAGTGCAGCAGCTGAGGGTTTTTATTATTATGCAACAGCGAGAATTTCTGAGTACAACTGGATGTCGAAATACAACAATCCTATAGAAAATCTAGTGAGGAATTTCCTCACCCCACAGGCAAACCTCGACACAACTTGCCTTCAAAAACTCGACTCTCTGACCCTTTGTGTCAACCTCTACACTGCTCGCGCAGCCTGCTTGACGTCAAGCCTCTGACTGGTCTCTAATGAAGTCGTTTTGCCCTATGTTGGCTGAAAAGATGCTTCTCCACACTCTAGGACTCCTTCTTGGCCTCTGGAACTTCAAACGTCTCTCCTTCTCAGCAAATCGAACTTACATCTAGAAGTTGTTTTATTGCCCCTTCATTAGCTTCTCTATGGCTCTTCTTCCTCTTTGTAAATGCACTCGATGGATCTGGAATGCCTCTTCCAAGCTCACTGTCTATGTTGTGCCTCACTCACTATTTTGATCTCTAGCTCTCTCCAGCAACTTATTGTTGCTACTATGGAAATCAATCTGCCAAGAAATCAAATTGTTCACTTGCGTTCTCCATCACCACACCAACCTCCTCTTATAATTCTTTGTTGGAGTACCAACAGCCAATATTAAAATATAATCAATGGCTAGGATCATCTTTAAATTGCTCCGTGTGAGTTTCTAGATGATTCTCACCTTGACCTAATTAATATTGATTAATGAACCATATTCCTTAAGTTTAGACTTAGGAAATATTTAAAAACTAGTTAATAATCTAATTAAGCCATTTCTATGTGGAATTTCCAAAGACGATTTCTGGGTTTTGGAGATATCATGTATTTTAGCCTCTCCACCAAATTTTGTAGCTAGAACACATCCGATGCTACAAAAATTAATAGTCCCCTTGCCCATCTGTCGAGAGCATATGTTTGAAGGTGGGCAATCCAATCTTAAAGGTATGATTTTCATTGTGCAATCGGGTGCTTATGCTTGTTTTTCCTGGGACATATTGGGCATGGATTATTGGGTTGAAGGAGAGTTTCTGACTGTAATTTTTCCCTCACCTTAAATGGGGGGTTAATGCTCAATCGTAGTCCCATGGGATCTCTCTTATTGGCTTATAGCTTCAGGAATAGCAGTGCTTAAGAAATCTCGATTTTGGTAACACATTCTCGTTTACCATTTCACACTTTTCGCTCCCCTCTGCACATTACAAGTCCTATTTCATCATCGTCCCTCTCTAGGTCGACATTACAACTAGATCCACAAGGCACTAGTACACCCCTTCCCCTTGTCCACGTGTTTGGGTTGGGCCTGGAAATGTTGCCCTTGAGGTTGACACAGCTAAAAGAATGTTAAAAGCATATCATGGCCACAAATAATAAACAAAAGAAAAGAATATTATAAAATGCAAAAGATGGTCGGGACATTAAAATAGCATGTGGGCAAAAACCAAACATGAGCTCTACCCCTTATCATTATGGTCATTGCCCTGATTCCTAGGGCCCCATGGTGCCCCCACATCATTAAGGAACCCATGCACGTCCCAACCCTTGGTGGGCGATGAACTGCCCCACCTTAAGGGGGTATTAACTGTTTATATCATACACAAATGCTTTCATCTCCGGGAGCCCCGAGGAGTAATACAAAGAAAAATTAAGAAGAGGCATTAAGCAAATGAATAAGGGTGGAAAAACAAAGGTCGGGGTAACTCATGTATCCACGATTACTCCCTACTACATCTATACACCCAAATATATGGGCATCCCTCATCATTAACATCCTTGAACCTATGGCATTTGGCTTTGAGACCCTCGTGTTCATACCTCAAATGTTACTGTTGTGCAACAATTTGTTGGCTACAACACTAATCCAACCTCTGTTGAAGACTTTGCTTGAAAGATGTAGTTTGTGATGACTCTAGTCCTTGACCTTTATAGTAATATGCCAAGGTTATTCTATCAAGTGTTGTGAACCAACTTCTAAAAGAGACCTTGAATACCTAACACATCATTGGAGTTTCCACAGACTTGCTTCAAGGGTTTGACAATTGAACCTTAACTTTTGTCATAAATATGCTTCAATAGATAACAATAACAGACTTAATCAAAACTTGGTTTTGCAAAATAGGTTTCTAGAATTATATTGTGGATATATTCCAAATCTTCCATACAAGCACTTATGCAACACAATTTAACTCAATTTGTAGATAGACCTCTTATACTAAGATTCTTCTCCCAAGGATTTCCAGGCTTCAATCAAAATGAAGATGCCACAATCGTCCAAATCAGACTTTGAGTTTCATGCTTCATATTAGGCTTGTGCCCCTATATTAGTCTCCATGAAGAACCTTAGCAATAACACCTATGCCATGGAATTTGTCACTATTGTTAGCAAATGAATCTCAATAAGTTATTCCAACCTCTGAAACGCTAAACATTGTTGCTCTTGATTGACGTGCAGTCCCATTGGCTAGGTTGACCAGATGTCAAATTTAATTCGCAATGTTTGACAAACTTCATATTTAGGTCCACAGATTTACTTCAACTAGTGTCATAATGCCTCTGAAATGAAGGTTGAGGATAGGTGAAATATTTATGAGATGGAGGGCTAAAACATTGAGCTTTCCCATAGGCAGTGAAGAGTTTGGATCATAATTTAGAATGGCAAAAATATGCGCAAGGCTCTGGACTTGAGGGTTGAAATTTTAAGAGAGTTTAGGGCTCGATCCACATGCCAAACATGAGTTGAGACCAATCTAGAATAGGGTCGAAATAGGCAAGATGTATAAGGCGTAAATCAAACTGAACCATAGTATATGGAGGGCCAAAAAACGGTTGGATCGACATGTTTTGAGGGTCGAAAGTCCACAACAAAGCAAGCACTTGAACCCTGAATAACCCTCATGCATTGCTTCAGATTTTTTATCAGAGCTCACATTAAACACTGCTTCAGATTAGCATATTTACTTCAACTAGTGTCATAATGCCTCTGAAATGAAGGTTGAGGATAGGTGAAATATTTATGAGATGGAGGGCTAAAACATTGAGCTTTCCCATAGGCAGTGAAGAGTTTGGATCATAATTTAGAATGGAAAAAATATGCGCAAGGCTCTGGACTTGAGGGTTGAAATTTTAAGAGAGTTTAGGGCTCGATCCACATGCCAAACATGAGTTGAGACCAATCTAGAATAGGGTCGAAATAGGCAAGATGTATAAGGCCTAAATCAAACTGAACCATAGTATATGGAGGGCCAAAAAACGGTTGGATTGACATGTTTTGAGGGTCGAAAGTCCACAACAAAGCAAGCACTTGAACCCTGAATAACCCTCATGCATTGCTTCAGATTTTTTATCAGAGCTCACATTAAACACTGCTTCAGATTAGCATATTTTCAAGGGTTTTGCAATAGGAGTAAAGGTCGAGTAGGACTACTTTCTAAATGTGAATTTCCACCTGTAAATATGAATTCAAAAAACCCAACAATCCCATTAAAGACATACCCCATAAACCTTTACAATATAGCCTCCTCATCAGATATTCAAAGCTCTACAAGGTTGCACTTTAATTCAAAAAGATCGGCGAATTTTCTTGTATCTTTGGAGGGAAAAATGCTCCTTATATTCATAGAGACCAAAATGTTCTTTTGGAGGGTGATGAGCCCATGGGGGCTTCACTAGGGGCGAAATACCATATCATGTGCATTCATATAGGGGGGTATATATTGAGGAAAAAATGGCATAATATATTGACCATATAATAGGGGGTAAAGGATTTTTATATTAATAGGTATAAAAAATGGAGCTCAAAGTTAATGAAATATTATAAGGTGGTATAAAAAAAGCTAATGAAAAATGGATATCTACAATATCTAGTGGAAGTAGGTTTTTTTAAATTGGGAAAGTGTACTAGATTCGTACTGGTAGGGGGTTAAATAATGTGATGTTTAGAGCTATTTTCCAATATGTAGTTAAATTAAGGGTATTGTTTAGTATGTCATGAATGCACGTGCTATTTCAGAGGTTCATTGAGTGAAATCCTCATGGATGAGCCTTAATATTGCAATAAGAATGTTGCAAGTCCCAAGGCTACTAACTTAAATTATCAACCTAGGTTTTGTACAAACTTAAGAAGTGTCAGTACTATATGTGCAGCATACAATGTGTCATTCTTTTGTTGATCTAATGCAATGAGGTGAATATCATGAAATCAAAGCCTAAACTAATTGTAGAAATGTAAATGCTACTCTATTTGCAATAAATGGAAATGGTGTCTGAACAAATGTACGTGCTAACCCTAGTTGCAGGAATGTAAAGGTTATGCTAATTGCAAGAATGAAAAGTATGTCTATTTGCAGAATGTAAACCTTGTGCTACTTCCAACAATGTGAATTATTAGTCTAATTGCAAAATGTGAAAAGTTGTCTTGAAAAGAAACTAACCCTATGCAAGAACAACAATTTGTAATTGAAATCCTAAGGACATGAATTCAAAGAAATAGGCATAATCTACTTTGCATTGCTAAATCAGCCTCTTAATCATTGTGTTCAGAAGTACTTGGCTAGAGTAACAGAGATCATATGCAATTCATAAGATAATTATCATTACCGTTCAATTTACAAATCCTTTACCTAACCTTTACTACATAATTGTGTTTGCAATGAGAAAATGGCAAGTTCAAAATGGTCTTGTGTCCTCCTCAATCATGGATTTAGAGCCTAGAGTTCATTATTCAAGCCTAAGGGACAAGACCCAAGATTTTGGAGAAAATCTGGTCAATTTTACATGGTGCTACAATACTGCTACAAGATTACGATAGCACTGCTACAAGATTACAATAGGATTGCTACAAGACTACTACAGGACTACAACGAGACTAATACAGGACTACAACGAGACTACTACAGGATTACTACTCCTCAAGATAACTTGTTGAATGCCCAAGCAAATCAAATGAAAATGATATGGGAAAAGAATTGTTATTATGTAGGATTTTTTAGGACTCCATTCCAAGTGGAATCACTCAAAAATACCCCCATTAACATGTGCTAAAAAATAGCAGAAATTACTATAAAAATCGAAAATTCAATAATTAATGAGCTAGTTAACTTATCAAATGCCTTACTTGATTTGATGCAAATGCTCTGGGTTAAATTTTGTTATTAACTTGAATGTTTTTATGACTCAGTAAAAGTGTAATCAACTCAAAAGAAGCTCATTAACACATTCTAAGAAATAACATAAAATTACTATTGTTTTGCTACAAGAGACTTCTAGAAATTCTAGATTTGTGCACTAGCAAACCAATCCAGGTAACTCAATGATGAATATGAAGTTGTTCTAAGGATGAATCATGCTTGTGACTCTATAAATAACTTACAAAACAACTCACTTATATCATTTAACAAATATGACCTACAACAAAAGAAGCATGAATGCATAAAAAAGAGATGGAAGTGAAAAAACCATCCAAAGGAAATAAAGAAATTGTACAACAGAGCTTTGAGGCTCCTGGGATGGCCAAACCCAAGCATACTCAGAGTCCTATGAAGGAAAACAAACTTTAGAAGCTAAACATGGCACCAAATTTTATTATTTGAATCAATCAAAGGACATCCCTACTAGAAATAAAAGTGGTGTTGCTAAATAACAAGTTTTCTCCATGAGAAACCTAAGGAATACATGTCCCTAGAGGAAAATTTGAATTGGTACTTGTACAAAGTGACGAGGAAGCACTATCTTTGAATGGATGTAGTTTTCCCCTCCAAATTTCTTAATTTTAGGTATGTTCTATGCTAGAGCAATTTATTTCAATTTCTTTTCCACATTAGCAATCACGTTAGCATAAAGTAAACTGCAGATAGAACATAAATATAAATCGCAGAAGACAAGCCAAGACCAGAGGACACAAGATGTGGCGCTAGCCAGGGACAAAGCCATGTGGGGAAACCCTTGATCAATTCTTCTTTTATGTTCTTCAAAGTTCAGCAGAGAAAGTGAGAGAGATAGTACATTTAAAATAGAAGTTAATCAATTTGACTTTTGATATCGGCATGAGATCAGTTGAAGACATATTGCTTCAACTGATTCTCTAAGGTGACTCGTTCACCTATCATAGTGTTGCATCTCATCTATTTGTCGCACATTACCATGTGACACCTTGCTGTACTGTCACATGTGTTGAACCTTGATGATTGAGCTGCTCTCATCTTCATGTTGCTCATCATGCTGCATCTTCCATAGTCTTATTCATCATCAAGCTGCCCATGCTCATGATCTCATTCATCATTATGCTGCCCATGTTCATATCATCATGCATCATTATGCTGCCCATGCTCATATCATCATGCTGCGTATTATGCTGCCCATGATCTCATACATCATTTTCCTTCCTTTAGAGACAGATGCTCTGGCTGTTTCGGCAGTGCCCGGTAGTTCCGTCTTTTCTGTCTTTTCTAGTTTTTCTGGATTTTCCAGTATTTCCAGCTTTTCCGGCGGTTCTGGCTTTTTTGGCTTTTCTGGCAGTTCTGGCTTTTTCGACTTTTTTGGCTGTTCTGGCTTTTCCGGTAGTTCCAGTTTTTTCGGTAGTTGTAGCTTTTTTGGCTTTTCTGGCTTTTTCGGTATTTCCGGCTTTTCCGACATTTCTAGCTTTTCTAGCAATTACGGCTTTTCCGGTAGTTTCTGCGTTTCCAGATTTTCAAGTTTTTCTGGCTTTTTTGGCATATCCAGCTTTTCCGGCGTTTCCAGCGTTTTCGGCTTTTCAAGCTTTTCTGGTTTTTCCGGTATTTCCGGCTTTTCCAACATTTCCGGCTTTTCCGGCAGTTCCAGCGTTTCCGGATTTTTCGGTTTTTACAGCTTTTCCTTAGGATCTCTCCTCCTACTAAAACCCAAAGACAAGTAGAGAGAGGAAGAGATCCAAGTGTGTGTAGAAATGACTTGAAGTCCTCTTCTATTTATACTAAAACGTAGAGGTTGAATAGACATGACTGTTGGGCTTTTGAGCCTACATAAGTTGTTAGTCGACTTAACAATTTGTCCATAACATAAATAAATTCATAACTTCATAAATACTTATTGGAATCGGATGATCTTTAGATCAATCCTACACCTCTCAATGAGAGGGATCCAATAAAATTATCAGCTGTCATAAATAATATGACCCACATGGAGTTTGTCCCTAGTTACCAATTTTAACACTCCCTCTCAACTGGGGAGAACTCCATCCGCTGATCCATATGTCCAACTGTGCTTTCTCTGCTATCAGTGCCCTGCACTGCTCTGCTTAGCTCTACTTAGCTACGCTAGCTCTACTCAGCTCTGCTGGCTCCACTCTGCTTTGCTTAGCTCTACTAGCTTTGCTCTGCTTTGTTGGCTTTGCTCATCTCTGCTGGCTCTGCTCTGCTTTGTTGGCTCTACTCTACTCAACTTAGCTCTGCTGAACCATGAAGAAGAAGAATTGATCAAGAATGTGTCATAACATTCTCCACTGACCTGACGTCAGTATCAGAGTGTGTACCAATGGTCCCAAACCAGTCCTCAATCGACCCGAAGTCAATATCATAGTAGGTACAACTCCTACCACTGGTCCTAGACCAGTACTCTACTGACTCGAAGTCAGTCTCAGAGTATGTACCACTAGTCCCAAACTAGTCCTCAACTGACCTGAAGTTAGTGTCATAGTGGGTACAACTCCTACCACTGGTCCCATACCAGTACTCTGTTGACTCGAAGTCAATCTCAGAGTATGTACCACTGGTCCTAGACCAGTCCTCAACTGACCCGAAGTCAGTGTCATAGTGGGTTCAACTCCTACCACTAGTCCCAAACCAGTATCATTGATCCCAGATCAATGAAGGTCATCCTAGCATAGGGAGTATGGTAGATACAACGATGTGTCCATCGGTACTACTATGGTCCCTATCCTCATTTCCCTGCTCATTGATCAGATGAGAGGTACTTCCCATGAGTCCCAGACTGCATGGGTAGGAAGCCTCGACAGGAGAACTTAATCAATCTTGTCCTCACAAGAGAACTAATCATCCTACTACTCAATCGCCATGGAGAACACATCATCCAGGCCTCACAGGAGAACTAACCATCCTGCTACACAATTGTCATGGAGAACACATCATCCATACCTCATGGAGAACTATTCATCCTGCTACATAATTGTCATTGAGAACACACCATCTAGACCTCATAGGAGAATTAATCATCCTGCTACACAATCGTCATGGAGAACACATCATCCAGGCCTCACAGGAATTAATCAGTCTGCTACACAATCGTCATGGAGAACACGTCATCCAGGCCACACAGGAGAATTAATCGTCCTGCTACACAAGAGAGCGAATCATCCTGTCCCACATGAGAGCGAATCATCCTATCCCACAAGAGAGCGAATCATCTTGTCCACATGAGAGCGAATCATCTTGTCCCATAAGAGAGTGAATCATCTTGTCCACAGGAGAGCGAATCATCCTGTCCATAGGAGAGCAAATCATCCTGTCCCAGTGCGCACCACCAGGGGAGGGTGAGTCGCCCTGTGGTTGTATTGTGCTCCAGTAAGAACCACAAGTCCCCAAAGCTCCCGGAGCTTAATGTATACAACATGCAGGACTCTTGTACAAGGGTCTTTTGACAACTCCATGTCGTTCGAGAAAATCACAGATTTGATCTTCCCCTCGGGGCTTAGACAAAGTGTAGCAACATGTACATAATCTCATAGCGATGGAGCTTCCTTGCTCATAGACTTACCATATCCCAGATAAGGTAGTATATGATGTCTATCTGCTAGAGCAATCATCGAATACGGGATTCCTCAATAATCAAATCCCAACTTTGGTTGTCATAGAGAATCAAAGTGGTAGAAACAGCTCACTTGAAGAGCTTCCCCAACTAGGCAGCTTCATACGAGATCATACTCGTAGATATGTATCCGATCTCAGTGGTGCTTATAACAACCAACTTCTACTTCCTGCTCATCCATGATATCGAAGCAAAATCCAAAGAGAAACAACACTATGAAGTGCTCTAGTGATCCTCCATACTGCTTGCCCAATCAACATTTGAATAATCATGTTGTTTCATATTTCCGGTAGTGTTTCTCAATCCATGAGAGATTGTGCCCCGAAGACATCTCAAAAGATTCTTGGCACCAATCTAGTAAGGTTCAACCAAATATGAGCTCACCATGCTAACTGCAAAACATATGTTCGGGTGGAAGTTCACCAAGAACATCAACGTGAATGAGTTTATGAGATTCAGAGGCATTTCCCAAATCTGGTCCGACATCACTACCATATAACTTCTGAAAGTTAAGATCCTCGAGGTAGTCACAGGCTTGCAGTTCACCATTCCACATCTGGAATCCAACTCCCTCTCACTTCTGCAAATGAGAGGATCTGCACCTGTTAGAAGTAGGTCGTCCTCATAAGGTGCTGGTATGAGAGGTTTGTCATCCACAACCTTCGAATGGTTTGGATCCATTTCACTCCTAGTGAATTTTAGCTTTACGAGACAGCTATCGATCCTCTCATACTATGCCCTGGGTGTTTTGCTTCAAGCCATAAAGGGATTTCTTCCACCTACATATGCGAGATTCCTGATTATCAATCTCAGACCCCTTGGGTTGTTCCAGACCTATGGACTTGCTACATGAGGGGAATGGTCCCCTTGTAATATTTTCCTTTAGTACATCTCAGACATGTACTTTCATGCTCCTTTTGAATTCAGGCATCCCTATCACCATCTGACTCACAGACCTTTGGTGCTATGTGACAATGGACATGGTCCCCAATGGACTTCCTGCAATTTGATACAACCTTGAACTCAAAAACATCTTTGAAAATTCTATTTCCAAACACGTACTTTTCCATCATTGAGTGCCACCCTGAAACCTTTGACTTCCATTTCTGAGATGGACACTAGGTTCTTCTTCCGATCAAGTACATAAAAGTGATTCGGGGTTCCTTGCTTTCTTTGAAGAGTTGACCATTTACTTCATGACCTCCATTACCTTCAGACACTTCTTCGCATAATGGCCGAACTTATTGCAACCAAGGCATCCGCTTTTCCTTCCACCCTTAGATCCAAACTTCCCAATGAAGTGAGCTTTAGATGGGCCATCAGAAACTTCCACTACGCCATTCTGATAATATGTTCTTCTTCGGCTTCACCATTTGTGAACTTAGAAGAGATATGTGGAACCCATTAATCCTTTTGTCTCGTCCCTATTGTCTTTGGTGATTGCTCTTTCATTCTTGCTTGGGCATTGTATTCACCTCAGCTCTGACACCATGTCAATTTTAGGTATGTTCTATGTTAGAGCAATTTATTTCAATTTCTTTTCCACATTAGCAATCACATTAGCATAAAGTAAACCACAGATAGAACATAAATATAAATCGCAAAAGACAAGCCAAGACAAGAGACACAAGATGTGGCGCTAGCCAAGGACAAAGCCCAATGTGGGGATACCCTTGATCAATTCTTCTTTTATGTTCTTCAAAGTTCAGCAGAGAAAGTGAGAGAGATAGTACATTTACAATAGAAGTCAATCACTTTGACTTTTAATATCGACATGAGATCAGTTGAAGACATATTGCTTCAACTGATTCTCTAGGGTGACTCGTTCCCCTATCATAGTGCTGCATCTCGTTTATTTGTCGCACATTACCGTGTGACACCTTGTTGTACTGTTACATGTGTTGAACCTTGATGATTGAGCTGCTCTCATCTTCATGCCGTTCATCATGCTGCATCTTCCATGGTCTTATTCATCATCAAGCTGCCCATGCTCATGATCTCATTCATCATTATGCTTCCCATGCTCATATCATCATGCATCATTATGCTGCCCATGCTCATACCATCATGCTGCTTATTATGCTGCCCATGATCTCATACATCATGTTGCCTTCCTTCAGAGACAGATGCTCTGGTTGTTTCGGCAGTTCCCGATAGTTCCGGCTTTTCCGGCAGTTCCAGCTTTTCCGACTTTTCTGGCTTTTCTAGTATTTCCGACATTTTCGGCTTTTCCGGCAGTTCTGGCAGTTTCGACTTTTCCGGCAGTTCAGACTTTTCAAGATTTTCTGACTTTTCTAGCTTTTCTAGCTTTTCCAGTATTTCTGACGTTTCTGGCTTTCCCGACAGTTCTAGTAGTTTCGAATTTTCCGGTAGTTCAGACTTTTCAGGTTTTTCTGGCTTTTCCAACTTTTCTAGCTTTTTTGGCTTTTTCGGCTTTTTCGGTGTTTCCAGCGTTTCCAACAGTCCCGACTTTTTCGGAAGTTCCAGCTTTTTTGGCTTTTCCGCCTTTTCTGGTATTTTCGACGTTTCCGGTAGTTCCGGATTTTCTGGTATTTCCGGATTTTCCGACAGTTCTGGCTTTTCTGGCAATTCCGGCTTTTCCGGCAGTTTCGACTTTTCCGACTTGTCCTTAGGATCTTTTCTCCTACTAAAACCCAAAGACAAGTAGAGAGAAGAAGAGATCCAAGTGTGTGTAGAAATGATTTGAAGTCCTCTTCTATTTGAACTAGAACGTAGAGGTTGAATAGACATGACTGTTGGGCTTCTGAGCCTACATAAGTTGTTGGCCGACTTAACAATTTGTGCATAACATAAATAAATTCATAACTTCATAAATACTTATCGGAATCGGATGATCTTTAGATCAATCCTACACCTCTCAATGAGAGGGATCCAATCAAAATATCAGCTACCATAAATAATATGACCCACATGGAGTTTGGCCCTAGTTTCCAATTTTAACAAAAGTCCCTCAAAAAGTGGATATGGTTCCCAACACTGCGAATCTTCATTAAAGGACAAGGAACATAGTCCTAAATTTTCTCAATTAGTGAAGCTTCAGAATTTGTCAATAATTTCATGATATTTTGTTCATTTACTATCCAATTTTGGTCCATCCTGTAGTAGGGAGAAAGTCCCTATGTTATCTCATTCGGAATTTACTCAATATGCTTTCAATATTCTGCAAAAATAAATGATAGACTTACTCTTTCCCTTCCTCTTGATATGTGCTTGCATATTTCACAAATTTCTTCAAATGCTAATTGGTATACATCACCTCTAGTCATGAGATCAAGGAGATCAATCCACTCATCTCTAATCTTTATAAGTAAGAGGGATTTTAGTGTATCAAATCCTAAATGATGTAATTTTTTGCTCTTAACATTATACATAAATCTCTCTATTAAATCCTCAAGGTTCTCATCTTCTTTTTGAGTCATTATATAGATTTCTTCTTTAATATCACTATATTTATATTTTTCTATAAATATATTTTTCATATCATTCCATAATATTATTGAATTAGTCCCTAAACTCATGAACCAATTAAGAGATTTATCCTTCAATGTTTTTATAAACGATCTCAATTTTTTAGTGTTTAACAACTAACCATAAGTCCTACAAAGTATTTCAAATTCAAAGAGAAATGTTTTTGGATCCTCTGACCTCATACCATAGAAGTTGGGAAGGAAAGATAGGGATGTTCTTCATATGAACACTAAGATCAATATCTTTAATGGGAAATCCAAGAGGATCTTCTTCATGGTCATCATATCCATCCATTTCTTCTACCTTCTCTGCCACCTCTTCTTCTTCGACCTGCAAAAGTAGATGGTGATGGGGTTCTTACAACACCACATGATCAAATAGGGGGTTTGTGTTGGAGAAGTATTTTTAAAAATAAGAATGCTAATGGAATGCAATTTTTTGTTTTTTAAATGAAATGTGTCAAATGAAAATCTTTTTTGTTTTTGCAGAAAGTAAAAGAAATGAATCAACTAGGGAAGAAAAAATGCATACTTTGACACATCCTCGATAATGACACCAAAAAGTGATGAGCCTCAGTATTGTAATAAGAATGTTGCAACTCCCAAGGCTACTAACTTAAATTATCAACCCAGGGTTTGTACAAACTTAAGAGGTGTCAGAACTATATGTGCAACATACAATGTGTCATTATTTCATTGATCTGATGCAATGAGGTGAATACCATGAAATCAAATCCTAAACTAATTGTAGAAATGGAAATGCTACTCTATTTGCAATAAAAAAGAAATTACGCTTGCTCAAAAGTAAGTGCTAACCCTAGTTGCAATAATGTAAAGGTTATGTTAATTGCAGGAATGAAAAGTACTTGTCTATTTGCAAAATGTAAACCTTGTGCTACTTGTGACAATGTGTCTAATTGCAGAATGTGAAATGTTGCCTTGAAAAGAAACTAATGCTATGCAAGAACAATAATTTGTAATTGAAATCCTAAGAACGTGAATTCAAAGAAATAGGCCTAATCTAATTTGCATTGGAAAATCACCTTCTTAATCATTGTGTTTAAAGGTACTTGGCTGGAGTAATAGAGTTCATATGCATTTCATAAGATAATCATCATTACCATTCAATTTAGAACTCTGTCATCTAACCTTAACTACATAATTGTGTTAGAAGTGAGAAGAAAACAAGTTAAAAATGGCCTTGGGTCTTCCTCAATCATGGATTTAGAGCCTAGAGATCATTATTCAAGCCTAAGGGACAAAAACCAAGCTTTTTGAGTGAATTTGGTCAAATTTACAGAGTGCTACATGGCTGCTACAAGACAACATACTCCTCGAGATAACTTGTTGAATGCCAAACAAATTAAATGAAAATTAGATAGGAAAATTTTTGTTATTAAGTAGGATTTCCTAAGACTCCATTCCAAGTGGAACCACGCAAAAATATCCTTGTTAACATGTGCTAAAAAATAGTAGAAAATTATTATTCTAAAAACAAAAAATTCAAGAATTAGTGAGCTAGTTAACCTATAAAATGTCTAACTTGATCAGGTGCGAATACTATGGGGTAAATTTTGTTATTAACGTGAATGTTTTTATGAATCAATACAAGTATAATCAACTCAAATGAAGCCCATTAACATGTTCTAAAAAATAGCAGAAAATTACTACTATTTTGTTACAAAAAACTTCTAAAAATTCTAGTGTGTGAACAAATAAAACAATCCAAGTAGCTCAATCATGATATGTTTTTTCAAAGTCCTTTTAAGGATGAATCATGTTTGTGACTCTGTAAATAACCTACAAAATAACTCACTTCAGTGATTTAACCAATATGACCTACAACAAAAGAAGTATGAATGCAGAAATAAGATAAGCAAGTTAAAAAGACATTCAAAGGAAATAAAGAAATTGTGCAAGAGGTCTCCGAGGCTCTTAGGATGGTCAATCCTAAGGGTAATCAAATACATACGAAGGAAATGAAGCTTTAGAAGCTAAAAATGGCACCAAACTTCATTATTTGAATCAATCCAAGTTCATCCCTACTAGAAATGAAAGTGGAGTTGCTAAATAACAAGTTTTCTCCACAAGAAAGCTAAGGAATACATGCCACTAGAAGAAAATTTGAATTGGTACTTATAAAAAGTGATGAGAAAGAATTCTACTTGAAATGAGGCAGTTTTCCCCTCCAAAATCCCACAAAAAGTGGATTTGGTTCCCAACACTAGGAATATTCATTAAATTACAAGGAACACATTCCTAGATTTACCCAATTAGTGGAGATCCAAAATTGTCAATAATTTCATGATATTTTGTTAATTTATTGTCCAATATTTGTTTATATTGTAGTAGGGATAAATTCCATATATTATCTTGTTTAGAATTTACTCAATATTCTCTCAATATTATGCAAAAATAAATGATAATAGACACAATATGAAATTATCTCTAAACCTTCCTAAGAACATTTAAAGCTAAAAAACATTATTAAGTGTAGAAGGAGAAGTTTAATATATTATTTATGCGCCTAATAAAGGTTATATGGGCCTTATTTTGTGTTTTAACTTGGAGGCCCATTAGAGGGGCAAGCCAACTTCACATGGAGGGAAAAGAAACGAAATTTAAAATTTAAATTGTTGAAGCCAAAACTTTTATGAAATGAGGTCGACTTGTTGAAGAGAAGCATTTTATTTCAATGTTAGCCTTTAATGAGGGGTCAAAACCAACACTTACTTGACCAAAAAATATTTAAATTGATTCATCAATGAGAGCTTGCCACATCATCTCCTTTTGGGGACTTCAACCACAAGAAAGGGGCTTCATTTTTTACTAAGCATATCTCCCACACTGTGAGGACCCTCATGACATGCCACATATCGCTGAAATCGGCACGATGAGGAAAATCCAATAAAGGTGACATTTACCATAAAGACCTTAAATTTCCTTGTCATATTTGTCATCAAAGACGAGGCATCCCCTGGTGCTACTTAGGTTGACATCAATGACAACCATATTTGAACACAATCTTCTACAACTCCCCTTTTATTATTATTTTGTTGATGAAGCCACTTATTTCCTCCAATTTAATTTTTCCCCCTTTTTATTAACAATAATTTGTCCCTTTTATAAATAATAATGATATAAAATTTGGGAAAAATCCCTTAGTCCCACATAGAAATTTTCCCTCTTACTAGCATAAAGGAGACAATTTAGCAAACGTGAATGATATCTCCATACTCAACAAGTTGGGGACTTTACAATCATTGTTTCACATTAAAGAATATGATAGGCATAATTATCTCCAAATGAGAAGTCTGCTTCTATTATGAAGTCCAACTCCACATCAAATGTGGCCTATGGCACACACAAAAACCCAAAAGGGACACCATTCTCACAAACTGGTGTCCATATAAGCAAAAAAATCACAAATGGATGTTCATATCTATAAGAAATAAATTTTCACTAGGAGTTTGGATGCTTCATTTTAGCTCTTGTATTCATTGATAACATTTGTTCATTATTATTATATGTTATTTTTCAACATTTTGATATCTATTTTGGTTTGGTTTATAGAAATAGCTTTATTTCTTCTACCTTATATTGTATGGTGCATGAGATAACTAATAAATATTTAACACATTATTATTTTAGGGAATTAATTACAATGTCTACTAGTAAACTTCTCTAAAGTAATTTTCATTTCGGAATTTTCTCTTTTTAACAAGAATTTCTCTAGCAAAACCACATCATACATACAATTAACTTTACTTAGAAGTGTGTGTAACCTATGCATCTTAGAAGTAATGATTCAACATTTTATTTATTGGTATAATATGGGAATTGTTCATAGTACTTTTCCAAGAAGTTACCTTGTTCCAAGGATCTTAGGGATGGGAATGAAACATTCCTAGTCTAGTAGGAATGTCATTGGAATCATTGGGAATGCTCCTAACCAGATCCTTGGATTTTGTTTGGAAAAAATTTCAATATTAATTTTTAAAGTTAGTGTTTTAATTATGTTTAACTTCATAAACTAAAATTTTAACCTTAAGAATTAAATGAATAACCTTATTTTAGGGAGTTTGGTGGTGGAATTAGCACCATTGAACCTAAGATGGAGAAGATAGAATTCATAAGACAACAAGTGTACGAAAACATTTAATAGAGCTATTATATCAAAAGCCAAAAAGAGAAATAGAAAAAGCACTAAATATTTAACCAATAGAGATAAAAAATTAATTTTAGAACAAAACCACGACAAGTAGAAAGAGAAAATTTCAAGGCATGTTGGAACTAGAGGTAGAGGCCAAATGAGTGGAGAGAAAATAAGGCTCCTCAACAAAGTCACCAATATTTACATAGGGACCAATGCACTATCTGATAATTACCTCAAGAGAATACCAAGGGTCAAGGGGGATTAGGTATATGAAATCCTAAGTGGAGCCTAGGATTCTAAGGTTCATCACTCCTAACATCCAAGGTTGGGAGTAATAATCTTTGAAGAGAAGACTTATTGCTTAGGCAAACCAAGAGAGTAGTACTTTGTTTAGAATGAATCCATCTCTAGGACCTCCTATAGCTAGTGCATCTATTGGTCTAAGATTTTTATCATGGGTTCTTGAATGGGAGTTTCTAAGAAGTCATGTGGAGGTTATTGGACTATTTTTTTCTTTTTCTTTCCTTTTTTTTTTTTTAACTTACGTATAATTTGATCAAGGAGGCGTTAAGAGGAGGAGATGCAAGTTCTTGAACTAGTGTTTGAAGTGGTGTGGATCTCTACTTGTCATTTTATTCCCAAGGAAGATATAGCAATAGGAAAGAAAGAAGTGATTTTCCTAATGACCTCTTGCTAGGGAGGTTTGTTCAAGGATTGTGGTTTGTGTCCCAAAACACCCCTTATGAAAATAGCTAGGCATTCCTTGTCTAGATTGCAAAATAATGTGGAGAGAGAGCCTACATATCCCTAATGTAAGTAGTAAAGCATTGCCCTAATCTAATAGTAGATGGAACATTTAAAAATGAGGTGATTCTCCTACTTGGTCTCTTGCAAGTGGAATTATTGTTAAGTCTTATTAGGGTGTGGGATGTGGTGATTTGTCTAGACTCAAAGCTAATGGGATCCAACCCTTGACTAATAAATGGGAATCCTAATGCCATGAATCCATTGTTGTCATATATACCTAGTTTACAAATAAGGTCCTCTCTCAACAACATGAAATGCTTGGAAGAAAAATCCATATTAGGGCTATGATCCTTAAAGGGGACAATCCAAAAGCATCGCCCTAATCTAATAGTAGATGGAACATTTAAAAATGAGGTGATTCTCCTACTTGGTCTCTTGCAAGTGGAATTATTGTTAAGTCTTATTAGGGTGTGGGATGTGGTGATTTGTCTAGACTCAAAGCTAATGGGATCCAACCCTTGACTAATAAATGGGAATCCTAATGCCATGAATCCATTGTTGTCATATATACCTAGGTTAAAAATAAGGTCCTCTCTCAACAACATGAAATGCTTGGAAGAAAAATCCATATTAGGGCTATGATCCTTAAAGGGGACAATCCAAGTGACTTGGATGTATCTCCCATAGATATCCTCATTGATCACTTGGTTTAGGGCCTATGTAAATGGTAGAAGGTTTTTCTAAAGCATCTAAAGAGTACCTAAGGGGGAAGTTGATCATGATTTGGATTATGTTGATAATGAACTGATGATAGAAATAATAAGAGAAATCTAGCTTAGAGATATTTCAAAGAGCACAACGATATAGTGAAGCACAAACTTTATTAATGAGTGAAAAAAATTACAATATCCAAAAGAATGCAAATTGGCTAGAATTTTGGTTGCTTGTCTTTGAGAAGAGTTGTCATATATGCTCATTTGCAAAAAGTCCATCACAAGAAGTTGAAATTACTTTAAAACATAAAACCGAAAATCCTAAGAGGAAAAAAGCCTAAGATACAAAAAATTAACTCTAAAAGATGAGGTGGCAAAAGAAATGTGAACCACAAAGAACCTGGTTGATATACCAAATTCTCGAGGTTGCAAATCTTGCATATGAATTATACTTGGGGCATTTTTTGGGCCATTTACAAAGCTTATCCTAAGATCTATGTGTTTGACCAACCTGGAAATCAAGGGTTGCACGATGTGTCAATTACAAAAAAATGCATGGGAAGTGCTCGAAAAAATGCACTAGAAGTTTAGTCCCTACAAAATTATTGTAAACTTGGCAAGGTCTAAGATTATTTATGAGTTGATAGTAGATTTAGGTTGACCTTGTATCCACCTAGATCAATCACCCTTGATTAGGAATCAATGATCTCCATTGTATTAAATTCCTCCTTTAGATGGATAAACTTCCATTAAATTTATTTGTTGGTGAACCACTTACCTTGGTGAAGAGCCCTAACTTGATTATGTAACATTCAGACTTATATTCCCAAGAATACTTCTTCAAAATTTAACTATTTTTGCAAATAACTTTTGACAAACACTTGGCATACTAGTTTTTTCATAAGCTAAGGAAATGCTACAACAAACTATTCAAAACATTTTTGCAAACTTATAATAGACAATCTAAATCATTTGCAACAACCATGTAATTTGCACATTCAATTCATCCCAAAATGACAACATCATTGCATTAACTACTGAATTAATTTTACAAATAGAGAATAGGAACCTGGAGCCATTTTTCTAAAGAAAAGTCCACTACAACCCAAAAAATAGTGGTATGGTCCATATAATTAATAGCTTGGCCCTCCTGGAGTTTACATGGCACTTGGCACACAATTCGACACACCTGGAAGATGTTTATGCCCATGAAAAGAAGAGAACTTGGACCTTTCCAATTTTGAGCAAAATCGGCCACCCATAGTGAATATGACCCTCTCTTAAAGCAAGGAAATCGACCCTTTTTGGCAACCTGAGTAGTGCACACAGCCCCTTGGAAAACAAAATTAAATTTAGCCCTTGTAACAGTTGGTACCCTCCATGAATTTTTAGCCTTGGAAGCTTTCTATTCAACCTTCCCAAACAGTTCAAGCCACCTTCAGATCTGGTCCCTATTTGTTGGTGAATTCAAGCTTCGTCTAAGGAACTCAACCCCATAAATTATGACTAACTTGGCCCCCTAAGAAGAGTTTCTAGCTTGGCTAGGAAGTGAAACAACTTGGACCCTCCAAATCTAGGATAATTTCTCCCTTCTTTCGAAGAAAATTTTGTCCCTAATTGGTCAACCCATAATCCTTGCAAAAAATTCTTCTCAACCACTTTAAATTTAACCCCACTTAGAAATTCATCCTCTTAAGCAAATGGGTCATTTCCTACAACAAAATGTATCCCTAAACTCCTAAAGGAATGTGGCACAATCTTGGTAAATGTAAACCCAAATAGAGTGGCAATTACTTCCATTGAAATTAAGGGTCCATCTAGGGTAGCAATTGGCTTCTACCAAAACTGGTTGGAGAATTTCCCTTGAAACTTTCCAGGTGAACTCGCTTGAGCTCTTGAGCAGCTACAAGACAAAATTGATCAAATTGGTAACCTTAAAAATGAGATCTCTTCCTCCTTTTATAATATTCTTTGGACAGGTCCCTTTTTAAAATTTTAATTAAAATGAGTTGACTTGATTTCCATCCTTTTGGCAAACTTGATAAAAAAAATTGTCTAAATTGGCTAAAATATAATGTTGATTAAAATGGTGTGGACATTACAGTCCTCCCCACCAAAAATTGCTTATCCTCAAGAAATTTTAGTCTTTGATGTTGCAAAATCTGTTCCCCCTCCCAAGTAGCATCCTCTAAGGGTAAATATTTCCATTGCACAAGGTATTCTTTGATGACCCTACTATTATTTCCCGCACCTCCAATATATCCTTAGGAATTAACGTTAGATTCCCCTCCTCATCCAAGGGAGGCAACTCGGATGAAGTAGTAACCTTTTGTCCCACTACCTTCTTTAGGAAAGACATGATTGCTCCCCTTAGAAATATCTAACTCGTATGAAACCTCCCATACCCTCCTAATAATCATTTAGGGCCCATAAAACTGGGGCCTGAGATTTTCTTCTCCCTTCTGCTTGAGGGAAGAATTTTTGTAAGGCTTCAAGTGTAAGTAGACTAGGTTCCCACCTCAAGGCTCCTCTCTACCTGGGGCCGATCTACATAAAATGTTTTCCTATTATGAGGTGTGAACAAGTTTTCCTTCTATGCTTTGAGGATATCCTCGCACTCCTGGACCCAATAGTTGGCCATGGGGGCCTGAATATCACCAAACTCCACATCTGCAAAGGATAATGCATCATAGCCATATAATGATCGTAATGGTGACATCCCAATTGACAAATGGTATGAAGTGTTGTAACAGTACTCGCCCAAATGCAACCACTTCACCCACGCTCTTTGTTGGCCCGCCACATATTTCCTCAACTACCCCTCGAGCCACTTGTTGACGATCTCTATCTACCCATCTATCTATGGGTGATAGCTTGTACTAAACCTAAGCTTTGTCCCTGCCAACAGAAATAGCTCCTGCCATAATCTACCCATTAACCTGTTATCCCAATCACTTATTATGGCCTTGGGAAAACCATGCAACTTGAAAATATCCCTGAAAAGCCTCTACCAACTACAACACATTGAGTACTTGGAAGGAATCGCGAAGAAATGGGCATATATAGTCAGTCGATCTACCACTATATACACACATTCCTTGCCCTGCATTGAAGGAAACCCCCTGATGAAGCCCGTGGAAATACTCTCGCACTTTCATTCAGGAATAAGGAGTGGTTGCAATAGTCCTGCAGGGTGCATATGCTCATATTTGTTCTGTTGGCAGATGAGGTACTCTCGTACATATATGAAAACATCCTCCTTGAGTCCCTTCCAAGAGAACCTCTCCTCAACTGCCTTGTAAGTTTTGAGATAACCTAGATGGCATGTTGGTGGGGAATCATGCTCTCACATTATCACCTTATTCTTAAATTGTGACTCTGGTACCAAATAAACCATGTCCTTATGATAGATAATATCATGCACCACTCTATACCTTCCATATGCTATATGCCCATCTAGGATCTCACGAGTGCCCCTGTTTTTAGAGTACTCCACCAGAAGTTGGGACTTCCAGTCCAAGGTAGTGTACATGAAAGAATAAGTTTCAGGCCTCTTGGATAGTGCATTAACAACCACATTTTTCTTCCCTTTGACATATTCAATCTCAAAGTCATAAGCGTGTACCTTGCTAGCCCATTTCCTGTTGATGGTCATTCAACTCCTTCTGATCTAGGAAGAAGTAGAGGTTGTTGTGGTTAGTTTTAACTTTGAGCATGTTGGAAACTAGATATGGCCTAAACTTGGCTAGTGTGTGCATGATACTGAGCATCTCTTTGTCATAGATTGAATAGTGATGCTCATAATTGTAACTACCTCCTCCCACATTTACTTACATTTACAAGCTCTCCAAGGTAAACATGAGTTGAGTGCTAATATGATATGACCTGACTTCCATGTTCCAGTTATGGAATTGAGGCCTACAAACTAGAACACATACGACCATTGCTCATGGACACTAGATCATTCAGCGGTTTGAAAACCACCCCTAGTGGTCAATCCCTAAGATACAACTTCATTTTCACAAACTTGACACACCAATCACACCCATAAGCCTGCGAACATGCAGTTATGACCAAGATCTTCCCATTTTTTGCATGCATTGGCAAGATATATGCCATTTTTTAAGGCTATCCTCCAGACCATTGCCCAACGTTTTCCAGAACTAGGTTTAAGATGATGACAAGTCTAAGCATTTAATACTAGGGCTAGACCTTGTCCAAAACATGCCTAGTACATGATAGACATTTCATCAAACATAAGATAAACATAGAAGCTATAGGTCATGAATGCATATCTAATCATATATTTTTGTACTTCATCATACAATCATAAAAAAACTATGATTCCCTCTCAAGTAGTTGCAACAAAACTTGTTAGCCCATGCATCCATCAACCATTCAATAACTTATTGAATCATGAACAAGATCCATAGTAAGAGCACATCATATAACCATGCTTATAACCAACATATCACTTGAATATAAGTCATGACAAATCAATCATAAGATTAACATAATAACCAATACATATGCTCATTGATCACAATATGAAAATAGCTCATACTAACATGTACAAAAGCCAACCAAGTCAGGGACTTCCACATACCACCCAACCATAGATTGGGTTGAACCAAATCTCTCTTTCATCCAATCATCCCTGTGCCATATTCCAAGCATGAATGCGGGATCTTATGGGATAAACCAAGACATAATCAAACAAGTAATGCATAGGTTAAACCACCTCCATCTCCAAGCTATTGTGATCTCACCTAAACCAGTTGAGAGATCACAAAATCAAAACAAGATTGGATGCATCATAATTCCTTCACCATACCCAAAGGAATTTTTTTTTCTCCACCCACCTATTAAGGGCTTCTCGAAGAAGACCATCTCCACCCCCAACCCTTGGGATTTTCCCAATACCACCTCAATTGGATCCAATATCTTTCGGCAAATCCAAAGCTCAACCAAGAATGAATCCCATCACACCATGGTTATTCGGGAAATGGCAAGGCAAGGTTGAAACCACTTTCAATCTAGGAAAAACCCATACCAATGACAACAAATGAACCAAATAATCAAATGTATGTACCATTCATTCATATCCTAGCACGAAAATTACACATGCAACCTATTACCTATAAGATATTCGTGCTGTAACTATTGATCCAACTTTCTCCTTGCGCAACCTTTCTTTCGTTTACTTTATTTTTGTTTTCCTTTCTCTCCTCTAAGAGCTATCTCTCACTTTTTGAAATTGATCCAAAGCCAAAAATTGACAAAAGTTGTGAATTGTTTCTCTGTTGCCTTTTTATCATTGATGTCTAGTCTCTTCCTTTCTTTTTTCTTTTTCCTTTCATTCTCCTTCATTTTCTCTCTAATTTCCCTCGCATGCATAGTTGTGTTTCTTCATATTCCTTTTCTCCTATTTTCTTTTATTTCTCATAATTAAATGTCATTTATTTCCTCTTTGTCTTTTCCAATGCCTTTTCCAAATTCTATAGCCATTAATAAACTAGAAGTGATGCCCACTATAATTTTTTCCCACCATTCAACTTGGAATACATGTTCCATGACCTTGGTCTTAATTTCTTTACATGGAAAATCAACCCAGGGATATTATAACCCCCCCCCCTCCTAGAGGAACACCGTCCTCGGTGTTCTATGACACCTATGACCAGCAAACCATTGAAAATAAAACAAACATACAGTTTATTCGAGATTTATAACATAGCTCATTACAGTATTTACAATAACATATATATATATATATATATATATATATATATATATAATATATATATATATGTATGTATGTATGTATGTATATACATACATATATATACATATGTATGTATACATTACATACATATGTGTGTGTGTGTGTGTGTGTGTGTGTGTGTGTATATATATATATATATATATATATATATATGTATGTATATACATACATATATATACATATGTATGTATACATATACATACATATGTGTGTGTGTGTGTGGTGTGTGTGTGTGTGTGTGTGTGTGTGTGTTATTGTAAATATTGTAATGAGCTATGCTATAAATCTCAAATAAATTGTATGTTTGTTTTATTTTCAACGGTTTGCTGGTCATAGGTGTCATAGAACATCAAGGACGGTGTTCGTCTAAGGGGGAGGGGTTTGTAACATCCCTGGGTTGATTTTCCATGTAAATAAATTAAGATTAAGGTCATGGGACACATATTCCAAGTTGAATGGTGGGAAAAAATTATAGTGGGCATCACTTCTGGTTATATATAATATATATATATATATATATATATCTATATATATATATATATATATATACTATATATATATATATACCAAAAAATCAATTTCTTCAAACAACAAATAATGAAGGATATGATGCCCACATCTAATCAGTCATCTTCCATGTAGCTTCATCAGGTCCAAAGTGTTTCCATTGCGCTTTAACGTACTCTATTACTCAGTTCTAGAGCATGAATTGTTTCTGTTGCAGAATGCACTATGGCTCTAGTTAGAACTCTCCCTCATTCCACCTATAATATATACCAATCAATCACATGATCAATATCTTGCACATATCTCTTAAATAATGAAACATGGAAAACATCATGGACTTTCACTGTTGGCAATGGTGCAAGTCTTTAGGCCATTGGTCCAATTCTCACAAGGATCTCAAAAGGCCCACAATATTGAAGTGTCAACTTGGCCCATGACTCAATCCTCAAGGATTTCTTCTTGGGGTTGATGCACAAGTACACATGCTCTCCAACCTGAAACTCTTTTAATGTTGGTGTATCTTTGTAGGCTGTTTTAGGTTGGGGAACTGTTCCAAAGCATATAATTAAGGGTTTAATTGAATTGGATGACCAATGTATTAAACCTTTAACACTTGTAAAATCTAAATATTTTTTAGAAGCTCAAAGGTCGGATTTTCATTCATTACAGGAATAAATCTTTAAGTCTTGTTTGAAAGAAAAAATAAAGAAAATATGTGATAATCAAACAGCCATATTGAATATTGAACTAATCAAATAGAGTGGATGCATGCAGAAAAATTCTACAGCCAAATAGAATATGTTCAAGATATGACAGAAAGAAAAATTAAAATATATAGAGGAACTAACTTAAACAAATTACTTAGTTAAGTAATCTCTTTAATGATTATAATTTTGTAGTTGGTTTTTAGGGAGATTGATACTCAATATAGCCTTACCCTAACTCCTATGTTACCTTGATCATATGCAAAATTAAATTATGGAAAACATAAATGAATAAATAGGAAAAAAATCATATGGACACAAAAGTTGTTAAGAATGAAGTTAGGATCCTTTGATTATATTCAGAAATATTTCAAAGTATTACAATGGTGTCACTAGATCATCACAAGGTTCAACCCTTCTTTGAATTACAAAATACTTATAGAGCGTAATTCAAAAATATCTAGATATGAAATAAAATTTATTACAAAATGAAATATTATACAAACCTGATTTGGATATTACAAAAATAGAACGAAAAAATAGTTATTCTAAACTAGTTTGAATAATCAACACACAAATTGAGGCTATTGTTTGACGATGCTATTAGAAATTGATTTTTTTGTTTTCTGTCCCTGCTATCTTGCTTTCTAATCCTTCTTTCTCTTCACCTGGTTACTAAATTTGTGCATTTTGTTCTACTCAATAAATTCAAGTAATTTATCCCATCTTTTATCATCTGGGATAGAAAACTTTGTTACTTTTCTATATGCCTCATCGACTTATGTGTGTTTCTCAAAGTTTGGCCTAGTAATAAACAAGTCTTGAATTTCGTGTTGAATAAAAATATCATATTCAAGACATTCAAGGAATGCTTTACAACTGATAATCCGTTTTAATTTGGAAAACTTGGTTCTATCTGCTTCTATCTCATGCAATTTGTACTGGTAACTTTCTAGTGGAATCAATTAGCCACTAGAATCTCGTAGAGATGGAACTCCTCTCTGGCACAAAACATTGAACTTTTTATGAAACTTTTTAACCTGTACTTCCAAGTTTTGAAATTTGTTTTCTAATTTTAACATTAAGTTTCTTTTTTGTCAAAACCTTTCTTACTTCTAAGATTGTATCGGTCATGTCTTCAATTCCACATTCCTCTTGTTCTTCATTTGTTTTAGAATTCATTGCTTTGATTATTCTGGTAGCTTTCCCTCGCTTGTGAACTAAATCTTCTTTAATCCTTGTAATGATTGCCTTTGACTTCTGTAGTAAATAATCTTGTTCAAAAATGATTTCAATGGATGTCCAAAGTTCAGTGATGGTTGAATTTATATCAACCCATATTTTTTCTTTGGATTTTGATAATTTTTCTGCAATCGCTGATTCATTTTTTTGTTTCTCCAATTGCTTAATTAATATAAATTTTATCTATACTTCAACCAAATATGCATTATCAGCTTTTATCTTATTATCTTGAGTCTTCTCCAACTGAACTCTGAGTTTTTCAATCTCCATATCCTTTAATGATAGGTCTCCCATAGATTTATATAATTGTTTTGATGGATTCTGACTGGTAGACTCTGTTTCTATTGTGGACTATTGTTGTAGATGTTGCTGTTGTAGATGTTCCTATTCCATTGTTGATTTGGAGTTCTCTTTCCTTAATCAATTTCTCCATCTCTGCCTCCATTTTTTGAGTTTGTATATTTTTCTCTACAGTCATCTAGAGCGTGGTTTCTTTTTCCTTCTCTAACTGGCCTACTTCTTGCCCTTGACAATGTTCAGTAGTAGGCTATAATTTCAGCTGCTTCCTTAGTGCATGTATATCTGCATTTCTACTTTTAATTATTTCCTCAGCTACCTTTACATCTCTAGGAATCCTAATTTTAAAACTAGATCCTCAAATCCCTTAATTTTTGTATCATTTTCTAAAGAAGACATATTTTTAGGCTTTAATTGAGAATGAATATATTCATATATGCTTGCAGCTTAGAAGATGACATGACCAAACTTGTCAAAGATGTGTATATCATTTCTCTTGCTTTCTTGTGAAGGTCAATTTAATCAATAGGATGTATCTATTTGGTATCAAATGAGAACACAGAGGTTTTGTAATCCTCAACGCTCTTGGTCACAGGGACTTTTGGTTCCAAAAATGCTAATTGGAACTGTCCTCTTTCATAATCTAAGGCAGAAAGTAACATAGTCTAAGTTGTGGAAGAATGTTTCCAACACTATGCATATGTAGAAGTTTTTTATTCTTCATCTCTAAGAACCTTGTAAAAATACTCTACTTCCCTAGTGAAGAAGGAGAAGAAGGAGAATATAGTGTTGTTTCTTCAATCTATTGTAATGAAAGTGTAGATTCTCCTAAAAGTATAATTGTAGTAGGTTCCTCAGAAGTTTGATCTTCTAAGGAATATTCTTAACATTTATGATATTCCTCCTTTTCAACACCTTGAATTCTACCTTATCTAACTCTGATCCTGTTGGAGATAGAATCTCTCTCGATCTTTTCAACTCTTTTTCTATTATCCTTGGAGTTTCCAGTGTTGTTTCACTGGAAACTAGCTCCTCAACTTCTTGTGGTGTATTATCTTCCCATTCTTCTTTGTTGACATATTGTTCAATCTTAGGTTTTGCAATGTGCACATATGGTGCAGAATTTTGGCCAACTTTTATTGATGATATTAGTCTTAATGGATCATATGACCAACTGTAATTATTAATCTAAACTTCATATGACTCAATAAATCATTGACTTCTTTTTTTGCAGCTCTCATGTTGACTATGAATGGGCCATCCTGTGATTTTAGTTTGAATTGAGCCTTTTATTTTATGGAAACAAAATGAAAATCATCCATGTTCATCATCTCCCCGATATATTCAAGTCCAAAAATCCTCATGGGGAGGAACACCGGTAATTTGTAAGGTGGAAGCTTGCAACCATAAATTCTGATCTCTATGAAATTCTGGTATAAATACCAATATCCAACTTCAGATTGCTCACTCAAATGAAAAGTCCTTTTGTTCTCTCTTGAAACTCTAGGAACTGCATCACTGCTTAACAAACATATTTCCATATACAAAAATTGATTGACAAAATCACTGAAAGAAAATTGTTCAGAAGTTTTCCTTAATAATGAGGTCCAATGAATCATTGAATATGGTTTGCCTTCAACATCCAATTTCTACAGAGGAAACTTGAACCTTTCTAATTGGTGATATAAGAATAAGTAAATCAAAATTGATTAGTGCTTGAATGAACCTTCAACACTAAAATTTAAAAACTGATCATGAATTTCATCAGACAACAACTGACTGTAATTGAACAAGATTGATGGTTTTTTACCAGAAGAAAAAACTAAGAAAAACCCTAAAATAACTTCGTCTACCCATTGATCATTTGGATATCCAAACATACAATAAACTAGTGAAATGACCTGCCTAGAAATCTTAGGGAACATTGCAGAGGGATAAGGTGGCTTTGTTCTAGGTAATTTTGAGTTTTCTGGTAAAAATGACTCAAAGATATGTGCTTATTGTGAAAAAGAAAGTTTCTGGTAAATCTCCATTAGATCATCAATGGAAAAAGGGTGAAGGGATTCTTGAGAATTTAATTGGAGGGCCTAGCAGATTGACTCAGGGGTTATACAAAATAGGGTTTCATTATTCTAAGCAATAACAACTCTCTGACTAGGAAGATATCAGGATCCACACCAAGTGACAAATTCGGGAAAATGATATGTCTAAGGGAAACAAAACTGAGGTAATAAGGATTCCCAGAATGAAAGTTATCACTGGCATCTTGATACTTATAAAAATCCCAATTGTGAAGTTCTTACAAGTTGAATTCACAATTGGTCTCCAAGATTTTGAAACAGGTATCAATCAAGGGAAATTCATTTAAATTAACTACAGGGGGTAACATATGATTGTCTACAGATATCTTAGATTTTCCTTTGTGGGAAGCCATTGGGGAAAAATATAATTGTTGAGGACAATTGAATAATTTCACAGAAATAGCGATGATCGGGAGTTGGAAATCACAGGAATTCACTTGCAATGTCGCGTTACAAGATTTAGTTGCAGGAATAAATGATGAAAGAATGTATTTTGGATAGGGGTTTAGCTTTTCTTTAGGTGGTTGTAACGAATTTCAGTTATGCTAATCATTATTGGCGCAGAGGAATGGTTAGCAGTCACCTCCAAAAATTTATTGAAAGGACTAGTGACAACTATGTGTAGCGGAAACTTAGCGATAGGAAAATCGGCGGGAGGAATGGCAAGAGGAATGAGTGGTTTGCAGGGGGTAGAAGTGGTTTGTGGTTTTAAGCAGAGGGGTACCACAATCATTGGGAATGTGACATGTATTAAAGGCAAGGTCAGTTAAAACCTCTTTGTGGACCACCCCCCCCCCCCCCCCCCTTAATTTTCGACAATGGCGGGGGTCCTGCAATGTGTCAGGGACCATTGATATCGGCGGGCGATCTTGTCCATTCAAAGTTGCATGAAATTTAATCACTCAGTGGAAATCAATCACATCAATTTATTATAATAAAATAATTCGTTTAAATACAATGTGGAATAAAAAATACAAGTGCGGCATTTAAACGTGCTCATCAATACTAGGGATATAATATTTTTTTATTATTTTTCTCCCTTTTATTTCTCTTTTCTTTTTTGTTTATTTTTATTTATTTTTCTTATTTTCATTTATTTACTATTTATTTCATTTATTTTTTTTTAAATGAAGGAAAACTACAAACTAATACAAGGGTAAAAATAAGTTACAACGAATGTTATATGTCGACATACATAACTCTTCTGTCTTTCCTATGCTACCTTTAAATTCCCCTTAACGACCTACATCACTTGCTCCATATTAGCCAACATATCTGGTCCAATCAGTACCCTGCTCACTTGATCACTCCAGATGATAGGAGTATTACAACTCTGCCCATAGAGAGCCTCAAATAAACTCATCTTAAAGGATTCCTGATACTCATTATTACAAGAAAACTCTACCGGTGGAAGATACTCCTCCCACTTCCTCTGTTGATGCATGACATACATCCTCCACACCTCAACATGTACTCAAGAACCCCGTTAACCCTATCTGTTTGTCCATATGTCTGTGGATGATAGGTTTTATTGAAAGCTAACTTTGTCCCCATGCTTGTAAATAACTCCTTCCAAAACTTGAAAGTAAACTTGGCATCTCTATCTGATATGATCTTCTTAAGAACACCATGCAACCCCACTATCTTTTTGATCTTGATCTAGGCTGTTATGAAACCAGCTCACAAAAATATAGAAAAGATAATTCAACGACTTCAAAATCAACGTCTTCAAAGGGGTAACCTCCTTTACATTACACAAATGAACAATTATAGGATGATACAAATGACAAGACCTCCTTTCTATATATAGGAGTCTAAAGGGTCCCAATACAATCAGAGCCTACATAACAATAATATGGTAAGGGCACAACAATACAATAAGGGGGTTGCATTAATAATAATAAAGGGGTTACACTAGTAGTATAGGGACCTAACATGCCCCTCTCCTTCAGAAAGTTTTGTCCTCAACGCTTGAGTTGTTCTGGATGCTTCTATATAAAATTATCATCCTCCCATGTGGAATCTTCAGCGGGTAAGTTCTTTCACTTGATGAGATACTCTAAAATTGATCGATTTCATAGTTGTTGATTTCTTATTTTTGTGACTACTTCTAGTTCCAATATGATTTTTCCTTCCCATCAAGTTCTGGAAATATTGTTTGAACTAGGATCTTCTCACCTATAACCTTGTTTAAGCATGAAACATGGAAAATTGGGTGCACTCGGAAAGATGCAAGAAGCTCCAATTTGTATGCCATAGTACCAATCTTTTGTAACACCTTGTCGGACCATAATACTTTGGTGATAATTTTTTATCCTTCTTAGCTTGCTTGAGGGGCATTTGTTTGTATGGTTGTAGTCGTAGAAATACTCAGTCACCTACATCAAAACTTCTTTCGCTGCGATGTTGATCCGATTGTTGTTTCATTCTATTTTGCGCCAAAGTGAGGTTATCCTTTACAAGTTTGAGAACTTGTTGTTGATGCTTGATGTGATCTTCCACTACTTGAACCTTAGAATTTTATTTTAAAGATTATGTGATGGACAGTGGATGATATCCATAAAGTGCCATAAATGGGGTCATTTTTGCTGCAGTATGGAATGAAGTGTTATACCACCATTTAGCCATAGGCAACCACTTGACCCATTGTGTCTGTTTATCATATACAAAGCAATGAAGATATCCTTCCAAATATTTGTTCACTATCTCAGTTTTCCCATTAGATTGAGGATGATAAGATGAGCTATGAGCTCACTAAGTACCCAAATATTCCACCTCTTGTACTCCAAAGAAACATTTGGAGCTTTTTTCATATAATTATTTCTCCTCCAATAGTCTGAGCACCCTGTCAACATGTTGAACATGATCCTTCGAAGACTTGTTGTAGATTAGTATACCATCAGAAAATAATAACACAAATTTTCTAAGGAAGGGTTTGAAAATGGAATTCATCAAAACTTGAAATGTAGGTGCATTGGTAAGCCAAAAGGCATGACCAAAAATTCATAATGACCCTCATGAGTTCTAAATGTTGTTTTTGGAATGTCTCTAGTCTTCATTCTGATTTGATGATATTCTGAATGAAGATCCAGCTTGATGAAGTAAATTTCTCCATGTAATTCATCCAATAATTCATCAATGACATGAATGGGACATTTATATTTAATAATAATCTTGTTGAGCTCCCTATAATCCGAACACATGCACCATGATCCATCCTTCTTGTGTACCAATACCACTGGAGCAGAGAAAGAACTTTGACTAGGCTAAATTATACCAACCTTTAGCATTTCTCCAACCATATGTCTAGTTTCACTCTTTTGGGCATATGGATATCTGTAAGGCCTTATGTTTAGGGGAAAACTTCCTGGAATCAAATGAATAACATGATCATAATCGCAAATAGGTGGGAGGCCTTTAGGAGTCTCAAATACCTTGGAATGATTGCCCAAAACATCTTGGAGATCTAGAGAAATATATGATTTTGATGTGGGAACATCTAGTGAACATAATTGTGAAATTACGCCCCGCTGTTCTTTCTTTAGAAGCTTTGTCACGCTGTTAGCATTGATTATATTTCTTGGTTTCCCTATGATACCCCTTAATTCAACTTCCTTTCCTTTCCAAAAAAAATTCAAGAAAAGTTCTTGAAAATTAAAAACTATCGTACCCAAAGATTGTAGCCATTGGACTCCTAGTACAACATCTGCACCACCCATTGGAATGAAAATCATTGGACTATTCAAGACATATTCTCCCATGGATAGCTTGATATTATGGCACTTTCCAAAGAAATTTATGGTTCCTCCATTTGCAACCATTACTTGACACTCTGGTGTTGGATATGAGAAGCAATTCAATTCCTTGGCTATCTTACAATGAATAAAATTATGGGCACTACCCGAATCAATCAACACTATTACCTTTGTCTTCTTAATATTCCCTTATATCTTGAGAGTTTGAGGAGTGGTAATTCCTATCAATGCATTCCAATATGGTCAAATTCATTTCTTCTTTCTCTGGGATTGGTTCTTGGTGTATATCCTCTTCTTTTGACGTTTCTTGTTCCTTTTCTTGCTCCTCTTCCCCATCTATGTAAATTAATTTATTCTCAACACACTTATGAACTTTAGTGTATTTTTTTATCACAATTGTAACAAATCCCTTTTTCTCTTTTTTCTTCCAATTGTTGTGGTGCCAACCTTGTAAGTGGTGAAAGGCTAGGAGCAACAACACTTCCATCTTTATAGTTATGAGTGGTAGGCTTCCTTGTTGCCATAATTTTGCTTTCAATTTTTCTTGCCAATCTGTATGCCTTCTCCAATGAATCAGGTTCCCAAAGGCGAACTTCATGTTGGATGTTATCATTTACAATCCCTATGAATACTTCAATCCTATTATTCTCTAGAATATCATTTACCCTTATATTTAATTTTTGAAAGTCCTCAATGTGCTCTGCCATTGAACTCTTTTGTTTGAGATTTATCAATTGGCTAAAGAAGGTGTTGTTATTTGTATCCTCATAATGTGCTACCATTTCCTCCATGAAAATTGACTAGGTGACAAGTTTTTTACAAGAAAAAATCCCTCTATACCTTAAAGATGCAATGTGTACCTTTTGTGGCAGGTGCACATCATTTAGATCAAAATATTGCTCCATCCATAATATCCATAGTATCCAAGTTACCGAAACCTTGCCATAAAATTTACTCCTATCTATATTTGGAATATGGTGGGTCTTCAATCCAATGTTAGAGTCTATGAAATCATGATTAACATTTATTTTTTTCTCATCATGAGTTTCCTCAACTACCTTTTCGGCATTAGGAAGCCTTTCTTGTAGTGACTTTGTCCCACCTTCCTTCAAACCTTCCATGTATTTCTTCAAATATTCCATGTTTCCATTCAATTTTTCTTCTGTACCATTTATCTTATTGATCATATCTTCAATCGCATTCGTGAAATCATCCCTCCAATTTTGCTTACTAGGTGTTTCTATTTTCTTGATTCAAGTCATTGTTTTTCTTGCTTTTAGGAGCTTGATCTTGAATTTGTTGTATCTCTAAAATTCCGGATCTCCAAGGTGTGAAATTATGATCTATGGTAGAACTTTTCGTCTTCTTTCCAATGCCACCAATCTAACCGAAATTGGATTCTCCAAGAAAGCGTTATTCCTAATCTCCCAAGATGATTTGATTATATACTTTTTCAATAGAGAGAACTTGTACAAAGTGCCACGTGTCATTGTTTCAACCTTCATACCATAAAACGATACACAAAAAATTACAGTATGTCTTCTTTCTGTAACGTTTTAAAAAATTTCCATCTGATGCTCAAAGAGAAAGTTATGATGATTTTCCCAAGGTCACATGTTTGGGATGTAATTCAGGAGCCTGCCAAAACCCTAAATGTCTTAGACCATATCTCTACAAATATAGTGAAACAATATCTGGAATTCGGGCCCAAGGTTCATCAAGATTTTGGATCAAATGGGTTCAAATTTTAGAGTCTGAACCTTCGTAGAAAACAAATTATAGCGAAAATTCCTCGATGACCTATTTACGATGGAATTTTGGAGCTTGCACAAACCCTAACTTCCTCAGATTATATCTCCGAAAAGATAATGATAAAATATGTGAAATTCGGACTCGAGGTTCAGAACAATTTCAGCTCAAATGGGTTTTTTCAGCTTCTAAAACTTTGTAGATTAAAAGTTATAGAGAAAATTCCATGATAACCTATTTGGAATAGCGAAACGCTAGAATCCAAAGCTTTGATACAAAATGTTATGAAACCAGCTCACAAAAAGATATATCAATGGCTTCAAAATCAACCTCTTCAAGGGGGAAACCTACTTTACATTACACAAATGAACAATTTTGGGATGATACAAATGACAAGACCACCTTTCTATATATAGGAGTCTAAGGGGTCCCAATATAATTAGAGCTTACAATAAGGGGGTTGCACTAATAACAATAAGGGGGTTGCACTAATAATAATAAGGGGTTATACTAGTAGTATAGGGACCTAACATGGGCTACTTCACTAGTTGAATTAGTAGACTTCACTGCAATGAAGTGAGCTACCTTGCTCAACCTATCAACCACAACCATGATGGAATCATGTTGCCTCAATGTCCTTGGTAAACCTGTAATGAATTCCATGGAAATAACCTCCCATTTCCATTATGGAATCAGAATAGGTCGCAATAAACTAGTTGGATGCTTACACTCAGCTTTCACCTGCTGACAGTCAAAACACCTTGCAAGAAACTCAACCACCTATTTATTCAAGTTTGTCCAATAGTATAAATTCTTAACTTTTTTCAAAGTCTTTTGATATCCTAGGTGGCCTGAATATGGCTTCACATGAAACTCCCTCAAGATAATCTTCTTGATCTCATTGTTATCTGGCACATAAATAATCCTCTTGAATCTCACCAAATGATCTATCGTGAGGTGATACTCCTCATTTTTATCACCTTGACCCTGTTGCTACAACATATGCTCAATTGTTGATAATTATCATCATGTTGCCTTGCATGCAAAATCCACTCCTACAAATTTGTCCCATAAGAGCTCATAGCTAAAATATGATTCACATGCACTCTCCTACTAAGAGAATTTGCAACTATGTTCTCCTTGACTTTAATGTACTTGATCTAAAAATCAAACTCACTAAGAATAGCCAACCATTGTAACACCCTCCTCCCACATTTACCCAAGCTAATTGGTCCATCAGGGTAAACATGTGATGAAGAGTTACTATGATATGATTCAACTTCCCATGTACAATTAAGGAAGTGGAATTGGCAAGACAAGACCAATCTAGCCTTCCCCAGGAGCTACAGAACCTTCAGGAGACAACCAACCCTTCCAGGTGCCCAACCCCTGAGACAACTTAATGTTTTACTGATATAGGCCCCAAGTCGCTCCCATGAAAAGTCATGCATGCAACTAAGACCCTCCAGTTTCTCCCATAGTAAGGCATGCATGCGACTGTGGCCTTTTTTCAGGCAATTTTGTGTTAGCGACCTCAGATTTTGTGTCACTTTTTCAGGGCCAAGACTCAGGCCACTGCCTAAAACTTCATGAAACTGTTTGAAAGGATAATTAACATTAAAACAAGGCTATTAAAGCAAAAATTTGAATAAGGAATTGACTTGACCCCTTCCAATCATGATAGGGATTTCGTCAAACATGTCCTAAACATTAAATCCACAGGTCATAACAACATAACTGAGTATAGGGTCTCATACTTATCTGAGAATCATTAAGGAGGATTGATATCTCCTCTCAATAGTTGCATTGTTATCTATTAGGTTATTCATTCATTATTATTTCATCTACTAACCAAAACATGATGAGATTCATACATCAAGATTATCATAAAACATGTTCAAAACCAACAAATAATCAGAGATATATCAATGATAAAATAACTATTAAAGCCACATAATGACAAGCACATTTACTTATGAAAATACCAAAGGAAAATAACTCTTATTAAAATATGCAAATCCAACCAAGTCAGGGACTTCCACGTACCACCTAACCATAGATTGGGTTGGACCAAATCTCTCTTTCAGCCAATCATCCCCACGCCATATTCTAAGCATGAATGTGGGATTTGATGAAACAACTCAAAAAAAACGAAACCAGGGATTCCAGAGGCCAAATCATCTTAACCCTCATCCAGTGATTCCACCTAATGGTTGGAATCACTAACCATCACCATATCAATCTCTACCCAAGTTGTCTAGTGCTCTAGAGCATTTGTTCCACGAAGGCTTTTAGGAATAGAAAATCAACTCATAGTTGTTTTCATGCTCTAGAGAGTTTGTCCAACCAGGGCTTCCAGGATTAGTAAATCAACCCACAAAAGGCTCTAGAGAGTTTTTCCAACCAAGGCTTCTAGGACTAGTAACTCAACTTAAGTTGTTCCAGGGCTTCCAGAGGGTTTGTCCAACCAAGGCTCTAGGAACTAGTAATTCAACCCACAGTCATAAGGAACATGAGAACCAACCTTAAAAACAAAGGAAAGAAACCCACAACACCATAGTTATATGGAAATTTCAAGGCTAGGCAAAAACCAATCTCAATCCAGGCAATCCTCTATGCTAATGACATATGATAACCAAGGAACCACATGCATGCCAAATCTAGCAAGGAAATCATACATGCCACTCGGTACTTGTGAGAAAAACCCATTGTAGCTATTGATCTCAATGTCCTCTTGATCTTTCCTTCTCCTCTTTTTCCTTCTTTCTCCAAATCCAAAGTATGCTACACTCATCCAATAGTTCTCCAAGAAAAATCAAGTATCCAAGAGTATGAGAGAGAAAGAATAGAGAGAGATCCAAGCTAAAACTAACAAAAAGCTATGAATTGATCCTCAAAAGCTTTTTTATCAACGAGGCATCTATTTTCTTCATTTTTCCATTGTTTTCCTTCATTTTCTTCCTCACATGCAACCTTTGACCTTTGACCTTCCTTTTCTCCTAATTTCTATTATTTTCATAAATTAAATGCCAATAAATGCCTCGTGTCTTTCAAAATATTTTTTCATTTCCTTTGCCAATTTCCATAGTCATTAATTAATCACAACTAATTCTCATCACTATGTTTTTTCCCAAAATTCAACTTGGAATGCATGTCCCATGACCTTGGTTATTATTTTTCTTTATTAACTTTATTACATGGATTTTTGACCAGGATTATTACAGAACCCTCCCCCTTGGGGGAATACTGTCCTTAGTGTTCAATGACACCTACAACTAGCAAGTCTGCTAAAACGAAAAACATATTGCCCATGGAGCTTTATAACTTAGCTCATTGCAGGTTTACAATGATCAACCTACTGAAAGAAAACCAACATGACACCATAACAACATGACAACCATACTGATTATTGGAGCTTTATAACACAACTCATGGTGGTATTTACATATATATACATATATACATATACCAAAACACCATACCAAACATATACCAAAATACATTCACTTAATGAGAGAATAGAGATGGATACATAGCCCGCATCTGATCAACCATCTCCCATGTAGCTTCACCATGCCCAAAGTGCTTCTATTGCACTTTAACTTGCTTGATTGCTTGGTTCCAGAGCATGCACATATTTATTATCAAAATGAATGAGGTTCCAACCGAAATTATCCTTCTTGCTCCACTTGCAATATATAGCATTCAATCACATGATCAACATATTTAACATACTTCTTAAACAATGACACATGGAAAGCATCATGGAATCTCACTGTCGGAGGCAATGCAAGTTGATAGGATACTAGTTCAATCCTCTCAAGAATCTTGGAAGGTCCACAATACCGAGGTGTCAGCTTGGCACATGATCCAATTCTCAACTAGATATTCTTGGGCTTGGTGCGCAAATACACATGTTCCCCAACCTGAAAGTCCTTAAAAATCTTGTTCTGATTTGCATAACTCTTCTATCTATCTTTTGTTGCCTTCAGATTCTTCTTGACTACCTACATTTCTTATTCCATCTCTAGCAAAATGTTTGGTCCTATCAACACCTTTTTCACTGGATCACTTCAACTGATGGGAGTATTACAATTCCACCCATATAGTGACTTAAATGGACTCATCCTCAGAGACTGTTGATACCCATTGTGTAATAAAATGCAACTAGTGGAATATAATCTTCCCACTTTCATTGTTGATGCGTGACATACAGTATCAACATGTCCTCCAAAATCATGTTGACCCTCTCTGTCATTCCGTCTGTGTGTGGATGATAAATTGTATTGAAGGCCAAATTTGTACCCAAAACTGCAAATAGCTCTTTCTAGAACCTATAAGTGAACTTGGCATCCCTGTCTGACACAATCTTCTTCGGAACACCATGCAACTTTACTACATCTCTTATGAAGACTTGTGCTACATCATTAGCTAAATCAGTAGAATTCATTGGAATGAAGTGTGCTACCTTTGTCAACTTTTCCACTACAACCCTGATGGAATCATGTTGCCTAGATGCCCTTGGGAACCCTATATTGAAATCCATGGAAATGACCTCCCATTTCCACTCTGGAATTGGAACTGGCTATAGTAATCCACCTAGATGCTACATTCTTCTTTTACCTATTAACCATCTAAGCATCTAGCCACAAACGCTGCCACTTCCTTTTCAAATTCATCCAATAATAAAACTTCTTCGTCGTTGTTAATGTCTTCTAATATCCTGGGTGCCCTGAATAGATTTTTGCATGAAATTCTCACAAGATAGTCTTCTTGAGTTCATTATCATTAAACACAGACATTTTCCCTAAATCTGAACAAAACCATCTGCTGTGAGACGATAGTCCACATCTTGATCAACTGTACCCTGTCATAACATGTGCATAAGCTCCATATACCTATCATCTTATTCTTCGACCTGTAAAATATGATACTATAGATCTATCCCATATGAACTCATATATGTTATGTGATTTACTTGTATTCTTCTACTAAGAGCATATGCAACATTTACATTTAATGTATCTAATCTGAAAGTCGAACTCACTGATCATGGCCAACCATCTAACTTTTCTAACATCCAGGTTTGGTTGGTAAAATAGATATCTCAATCCATTGTGATCACTCATCAATACAAACCTCCTACCAAGAAGATAGTGCCTCCAAATCTTCAATGCATGGATGATCATTTCCAACTCAGGATCATGTGTCACTTAATTATGTTTGTGCTCGTTTAGTTTCCTTGATTCATAGCACATTACATATCCTTCCTACATCACGACTCCACCAATTCTTCTCTTGCAAACATTTTTACATACCACAAACTCTTTATCTGGATATGAAATCTTTAAAACTAGAGCATTTATCAACAATTGCTTCAACTACTCACAAGTGACTGCACATTCCTCTATCATTAAAATTTCTTACCTTTCCTCTATAATGATGTAATGGGATAGTTTTGATTTGTGTAGATTGGGAGGTACTCCACACCCTAGGGTTCAGGGTTTCGAGGGCAAAGGAGCATAAGGTTCACTTGTGGGCTTGGAACCCAAGGTTGGGGTTTTTCACCCATCGGGATTTGGACAAAAACCATGAATAATTTGAGCATGAGAAAATTTAAGGTGATATATCTTGGCATGTTGATTCTAACGCTCTAAAGATCACTCAAATTGGAGCTCTAGAAACAAAGGTATGGATTTTTGAAGTTGATAATTAATTATTGGATAGTCAAGTCATGTAGGCTTGAAGCGAATTCGTCCAAAAGACATGTCTCTTATTAAATTCGTGGAGCCCTTCATTTATTGTATAAATAGAAGATGGAGAGAATTCATTTAGTCATCAATTGGTGCAATAAAACATAATAAGAAAGCTCGTTGAAGAGGCTCATCGAATCTAGCCACAACAAGGAGAGATAGTCTTGTGTGGGAGAAGGAGGATTGTTTTAGGGCCTGTTTCAAGGTGAAGGAGGGCCGAGTCCCCTTGCTAGAAGAGCTGCAGCCATTGGACAATTTTGAGGGCAATTTGGAGGGGTGCAGAATCATGGAAAGGTAACTGCGACCATACATAGTCTTGTTGTAGGGTGCTGCAACAAATTACAAGCAGGACGAGAGATAGACAAGGGCTAGGGTAGCCCAGAACTGAAGCATCCACCCTCATCCCCTTAAGGAAGAGAAGCCGCACCTCTTGGGAGTGTATTTTGGGCACAAAAAGAAGGTTGGTTAATGACTCTTGTGTGCCCTAACCAGGCCTAGTTTGCTGCAACCAAAAAAACCTCAAAACTATGAGCTAGTACATGCTTATTGGAGTAGTGTTTGGTGTTTGTTGGTGGTGAGCTCCAATATTGCAGTAATAATGTTGCAACTCCTAGGGCTTCCTTCTTTAGTTTTATCAACCCGGTAGTTTGTAACAAACTTGTAAGCAACGGTGTTATATGCACAAGTACTAGCTTTTACTGTAGGCTGTCACTTGATCAGCTGGCACAAGTTCACTAGGAGCTTAAGCCAACTTCTATGAGTTCTCAGAAAAAGCTTTTACTGTGATGGAAGAAAGAGAAGGAAAACTGAAATGAAACACAAACCCTAGCAAACCCTAGTTATGCAAGAAAAGAGATGGAAACTACTGAAATGGGTGCCATTAAATTATGAAAAGGTAAATTGCATTTATTCAAGCTAATTCTGAAGAGAGATGAGAATAAATCATCTTTTTGTACTTTTGAGTATTTTTATGTGGAATTATTATGCTTATGGTTTGATTGGTTGTGACTATGCAGAGGTGTGGTGGCCAAGGAAGATGGAGTTGACTTTTGCAGATGGCGAGGAAGGTGTGGAGAGGCCCTAAGAAGTCCCTAGTACCCTTTTGGAGACTTCCATTGTGATCAAACTTCAAAAATCACTCGCATGAACTTCTACAGGAGGCTGCAGGGGATCTACAGGAGGTTCTACAGGAGGAGGTCGAAAGTAGTTCTTTGGATGTTTGAAGGTGGAAGAATGATGGGAAAAGGAAAATGAAGGCTGGATGAAGGTGTTGAGGGGTCTAGGACTCTGTCAATGAAGATCAGGAATGAAGGATATGGTTGGATTTGTTCAAAAGGCAAGAAAGCAGCTTTATGGAAAAATGCAGGAATTAGGGCAGATTAGCGAAATATTTCGAAAGAGTGGGGAAAAATTTGAGAGATGAACTGGTACAGGCTATGTTATGGAGGAATGATAAGCTAGGATGTTCTACAAGAGAGCTGCACACTTACTTCTCAAAACTGACCAAAGAAAAAACCGAAAAACAAAGTTTTGTCTATTTTAACCTAAAATCTGACCTAAAACTAGAGAAATGCTGAACATAACTTTATGAATAGAGAATTATGCAAGAAAGCCATGGTAAATGAACATGAAACGATATAAGCATGTGAATCGAAACTAATATCAACTTCTCCAACTCGAAATATCACGCTAGCAATTACATGAAGGGCAAAAACTGTGTTTTTGGTGGTAGCAGTACTGCCTTGACCTCAAATCATGGTACCAAGGAGGGAGAAAGGAGATCAAGACCTGATGGTAGCCTTTTTGGATCTTTTCCTATTACTGTAGCAAACTACTTAAGCATCTTCAAGCAAGAACAACTATTCTAACCATCAAAAGCAACCTAATTTAACAAAGCAAGATTTAACCTAAACAACAAAAATTATCTTATGACTGCAAGCAAAAGCATATAAATACACAACGGAGGCGCTAGGCACTTGGGTTGGGCTGTAACCCAAGAGATTTAGACCTCTAGGAAAGATTAGTGCTGGTTCAAAACTGGATTCATCTTCCTTTATCAAAAAATAATAGCAGTTACATCACAAAACTGTCTTCAAAGAGAGCTCGAAAATGAGTTGAGTACAAGGCTGCACAACAGTGCGAAAATATACTATGAAATGGTTAACCTATTGAGGCTAGAAGCCTTCTGATTTATACAAGTGGGGACTCCCAACAGTCCTCATAAACTTAAGGAACTTGGCTGCCTAAAACTGAAGATAATAGCAGCCCTACTTGACTTGCTCAGCTGCCCCTTGGAATCATCATTGTGGGCCTTTGTACTTCGAGCTACTGATGGAGAACTCGAGGAAGGGGTCATTAATGAAGGAGACACCCCTCCTCTAAGTCCTCAGCCCTGTTTCCTTGAGTTTGGCTGCCATTTTGCTCATAAATTCCTGGTCCTTGTCCAAAATTGTCCAAAAAATCTACAATAAACACTCATTAGACTATGTGGCAAAGTGACTATCCCCATTCACTTTATTGACATGAATATATTCAAAAACATGTACAAAACTATTGAGAATGGTGGATTAAATGAAAATAATAGGCATAATGAGCCCATATAGTTACCCATTTTTGGGGCTCATCATGACCCCCCTGCTGAATGGGTTGCTCATCCTCTGAGCAACTAATCCAAATCTTCATCTTTAATAGCTTTAACAGCTTCTCAACATCCCAAGCCTCTAATGTGATGTCTTCTTCTCTGTCATGAAAACTTTCTTTCCTATCCACTTCCTTCCATTGTTTCTCTTCTTCCTCCTCCTTAATCCCTTCCAACAGTCCTAACAGTAGTGGAGGATTGAACTTAAGAACAATCCAGTTAGCTTTCAAGTTTTGCAATGATTGTTTATATAGGTGCACTCTCATCATAGCTTCCCTCATTCTGGCTGGGGAGTGATACTCCCTAATTTTTAGGTTATGTGACAATGTATTCCACATTCTCATGCATGCATGAAGGCAGTTATCGCCAAATAGTCTCTCCATATCTTCAAAATGAGTGATAGCTTGGGCTTGCTTGTCAACATAGTCAAGAAGAACTTGAGGATTGGTTGCTAGGTGTTGGTGGGCATAAATGAGAACTAATGGTTCTGCTAGTTCTGCCCTTATCATGAGGGGCTCACTTAGCTCCTTTACCATTATCTTTTGAATTTCCCCTGCTCTCTTTTCCTCATGGCTTATCCAAGAAGTCATAGCCATGAGATGTAGGTTTCCCAATGCAGCATGTGGATCCCTTAAGTTCATGTCTTGAAGTGCCATATTGTGTAGGTAAAATTATGCTAATTTGGCTTTATCCTTGGCTGAACTATTATCACATAAATGCATAAACTGACCATAATCTTAAAATAGGATAGTGCCCCTCTGGGCCAATGTTTTAATATGGAATTGGAGCCAATAGTCTTTGAGATACAGTGCATAAGATCTAGCTGGTTGTCTACACTACAAGGCCTCCTTTCCCAGCTGGCCATGCAAGCCATCTGGTCTTCCTTTTCCTGCAACTTCTTTTTCAAAATCAGCACTTCAGTTGCTGCCTGAGATTCTTTTTCTTGTTGTTGTTTCATCAGTGTTTCAACATTGGTTTGTGGCTCGTCCTCTTGCTGCTTTTTCTCTGTTGCTTCATTATCTTCTAGGGGTCCTTCTTGTTGTTGCTGCCCTTCCAAAATTGGCAACTTGTCTCCCCCTTGAGGTTCCCATTCTTGTAACTGCTTTTTTAACAGTTCATTTTCTTCCTATAGTTGGGTTCTTTTAATTCTCTCTATGTGCCTTACCATGCCCAACTCCCTTCTCAACTCTCTCAACTTGCTTTCCATGTGCCCTACATCTTCAACTCCTTTAGATTTAGCAATCTACATCCAGGTGTGGGTCCTGACCCTTTCTTGTTCTAGTTCAAAGAAGAGAGGTACAACAAATTTTTGTGGGATGATCTTCGCACCTTCTAGAAGGTTGTAATAGAAGCCTAAATTAGGTTGAGGGCTTGGCTCAGGTATTTCTTTTGCCTTACCTTCCTCTTGTGACTGTTCTGCTGCCTTCTCTTCCAATTTTTCAGTTTCTTTCAGCTTGGCCAGTGTCTCCTTTAGAGAGGTTTGAGCCACCTGTAGGACTGCTTTGGAGTCCATCAATTTGATTCTTTCTTTCCAGGTGGAGGTCTTCAGACCCCCTCTCTAGTAGGTGATAGAGATTTTGGAGGGATATTCCTCCCTTTCTACAGTAGGTGCATCTTCAATGGTAATGGGTTCCTTTGATGGTGGCTGGGATTTTCCCACCTTAATCCTGGTGCTCCTCCCGGCTTTGAAATACATAGATGTTTGTCTTTTTCTTTTTCACTTTCGCTTAGCTGGAGTGCTTAATGCAACAAGCACAACTGCTGCTTCCCTTGCCAATGTTTCAGGGGATATTTCCTCTTGCTGTTTTTCTTCTTTATCCTCTGCAATTTTTCCTGAGTCTACTGTTTCTGGTTTTGTCTTTGCTATCTCTGGTGGTGTCTTTTCTTTTTCTTGCTGAGTCTCTGCCTCTCCTGTGGCAGTATTTTTTTGAGCCTTCTGAGGGCTTCTTTTTTCTCAGATTCTATGCTCTTCCTTTTCTCTACTTTTGATACTATTTTCCTTCCTGCCTTAGGTGCAACTGTGGTTTTTTCCAGCTTCTCCTCTTCTTCCTGTTTTTCCTCTTCTATTTGAATATTTTGTTGCTCCTCATGAATTTCCTTTTCAAGTTCCTCCGTCTGCTCCTCCTCTTCACTTGCCGGATGGACAAAGTTCATCAGTGAGATTTTTGATGTCGTCTGCTCTAAACATGTTCCAGAAAATTTCCCAAGCTATGGGGATGGTGTATGTGTGTAGGGCATCTTCTACCAACAATTTGATGAGCCCTTGGTGGGCTAGTTGGTCTAGAACCCCTGCATTCAAATTGGTGTGACATTCTATCAAAGATTGAAGGAGGAAATATGGGAGACTGAGTTTCCTAGCTGCTAGTAGGTCCATCTCATATCTCAATTCATGCAATAACCTGAAGTGATACCCATAAACTATACTGAATCTCCCTTCACAAGAGATATACTTCATGATCTGGTAGCTGACTTCACTCCATGGAGGAGGTAATCTTGTCCTTCTGACCCCATTCTTATCCTCTACAGAATGCTCATCAGGCTAAAAAAATGTCTTTTTAGCAACTTGTCCCAGTGGTTTTTCCTCTTTGCTCCAAGGGAGCCCAAGTGGAAGACCTGTGATTCTGCTAAAATCTGGTGTAAGCTCTAGGGTCAAACCCCTAAAACTGACTGTAGCATGTGTTTTCAAATGGGGTCTTAAGGACATAAAAAATTCTTCAGTCACCTCCTCATCATATCCATGAATTCTCTCAAAGAAAGACATTCAGTTTTCCTTGGTGAAGAGGGCCACCACCTCGGGTGCTCATGCAATTTGTTGGAGTTCAAAGGCTCCTTTCTCATAAAACCTCCTGGCATGGTGTTTAGTGGTTTCTGAAAATGCTTAGGTGAGGAAGAAGGCAACAACTTCCAAAACTAGAAATAGAGGGATAGGTGAGTTTTGTTTTTTCTGAAATTGGAGAGGGAATTTCCCGTGTGCTTCTTCTTCACAACATCAATTTACAATTTTTCCCTCTCTTCAAACTTTTTTCAACCTGAATTTCCTTCTCGATTTTTGGAAAAAAAATCAATACTTTGACAGAACAGAGAGAATATATAAAACAATTTTTTTTTCTTCTCAAAGAGTAAATAGACTTGCAAATTCTTTTCCTTCCCAAGCTTGATTTGCTATGGTTGCAGCTCTTTTTTTAGGAGAATATGGGAAGGAAAGAAAAATTAGATTTTTGAACGCAGAGAAGAAAACAGAGAGACTGTGTAGAATGCAGAAAAACATAGGTAGACTTTGGAGCTTTTTTTTCCTTTCTTTTTCAACCCAATACTTTACTTTTAACCCACCACCTTCTATAGATATATTGTATGCAGAGTGGGTTTCTGAGCCTACCTTATTTCAAGCTTGAATTTTGATAAAAATTCCGACTTTTCTATTGCAGAGCTGCTGTCTGGCCTTCCTGTAGAAAGCCTCCTGTAAATAGTGTTCCTGCTCCTGTAGAATGCAGTAGTGCTCCTATAGAGCCCGATAGGTAGAAAGGTTTTGAAAAATTGGTAGAAAACGACTGGTTCTCTATTCTGAAGGTGGTAGATGAGTACTGCAGCCAAGAAATCGTCAATGCAAAAGCAAACAAAAGGTGGTGGAGGCTTAAATTGCATTGTACTAAAGCTGATGGCGTAATTTGTCGTGACGCGGTGAGGTGGTCGGATGGGTATGTTATCCCCATCCGGACCATTGGTCCTATGCCAGTGTCATTATGGTTTTCATGTCGCTTGACTACCATCACCTCCCTTATTCCCGTTATATGCTGCCACCACTACATGTTTTGAGTTTTTTCTTCCTGAGTTGGTTTGAATTGGACGAAGCTCATTTGAACTCCACGAGGGTGTGTTGAACTGAATGAGGGTGGCCAGTTAGTTGGCCACTGATTCCATTTAATCGTGACCATTCCCATAGTTCATGCATTTTCTAAATAATATTCATGCAATCGAGGAATAGGTTTAGCCACTTACTTGCTAGTCGTTGTTGTGCTCTGCATGCTTCAGACTTCGGCACTTCATTTCCTCATTGTTGTTGTTGTTTGTGCTCTACATGCTTAGTCTTTTGCTTATGCTGGTGATTTTTTGATCGGGTTCTGCTCCTTGCATGTTGCATACATCTTAGTTGCGCTGAACCTGTCTCTAGAGTTTGTTTTTCAAAGGGATCAGCTGCTACAGGAATCCTGCAGGATTTCCTGTAGTTGCTTCTCCTTCTGAAATTTCAGGCTGATGCTTGAGCAGGGGCTAAAAGTAGTGCTGAGGAAGGTTCTGAATGAAAGGAATAACAACTGGGAGGCATCAGGTAAGAATAAGTAAAGAGTGTTGTTGCTTTATTTGTCATCATCTTCTTGTGTTTATATAATGAAAGAAACAATATTCCTATATTTGTCTGTGCAGGGAAAGAAAAAGCGAGTGGAAATGTGGGTGTGCAGGGATGGAATGAAGAGTTAGGCGGATGGATGGTGGCAGGGTGGTTGACAAGCCTTCTAGACAAATCTCCAATCCTCGGGTTCTTCTCTGAACTTGATTTTGGGCTTTCTGTAGTTTCTACAGGATCCTCCTGTAGAATACACAAAATTTCTTGTAGGATGCAAAATTTTCAGAACAAATGAGACCAAGGCTTGGGAAAGGATAATAGCGATGGAGGGATGGGCTATGAAGGGTGTATGCAGCATGGCCATGTATTTTTCTCTTGTGTGACCCTCCTGCAACCTGCAATTCATTCAAAAGCAGTTAGGTTTTTTTTTTTCCCTTTTATGAGACAACTGGGGCGCCTCTAGGAGGTTTTCACCCTCACTGCCTACCCTGGGTGCCTCCAAGAGGATTTCACCCAGAGATATTTTATTCCTTTCTTTGTTTTGTTTTTTCTCTCCTTTTTTTTTGTTGTTTTCTTAGGGTGTGGGTGGAGTGGAGACAGGGACCTGCTCCACTACCAACACTGTTTTACCGATATTCTCAATGAATTCCTTCTTGGAAAGGGGCTTCCTGTAGATCTTCAACCTATGCCCATTGACGAGCATGGGGATGGCTTCTTCATCAATGGTTTGGATCAGGACTGAACCATTTTCATTGCATTGTTCCACTGTGTATGGGCCCAACCATCTTGTCCTCAGTTTGCCCTTGAAATCTTTGTATCTCGAATCATATAGTAGCGCCCAATCTCCTTGCTGGAATTGTTTTTCTTTGAGGTGTCTGCCATGCCTTATTTTTCTTTGAAGTTGGACTACGTCTGAGTGGAGTAGGGCCTGCATTCTCTGTTCATCCAATCCATTTAGTTGAAGAAATCTTTCCTTTTGTGCATGGCTGAGATCTAGGTCCAGTTGAGCTGCCATCATTAATGTGTTATATTCAAATTCTATTGATAGCAGAGCCTTCTTCCCATAGACTAGCTCATAGGGTGTAAACCCTATGGTGGTTTTCCAGGTGGTGTTATAGGCCTAGGTGGCCTCAACCAATCGATTTGCCCAATCTTTTCTATTGCTGCTCACTACCTTAGTCAAAATCCCTTCCAAAGCTCTATTAGTGACCTCCACCTATCCATTTGCTTGCGGATTATAAGGGGTGGAAGTTCTGTGCTTAATCTTGTGGTGTGTGAGAAGGTCTTCAACCAAATTGGAGGTAAACTGACTCCCTTGATCTGTGACTAACTCTCTCGGATAGCCAAACTTGTAGAATATATTTTCCCTCAAAAACTCAGCTACTTGGTTTCTGCCCATTTTGTCAGATAATCTGTACACACAATGATGTAAGATTTTTGTTTTGAAGGAGGGTTGATCGGACCCATAAAGTCCATGCCCCACTTTTCAAATGGCTCAAAAGTCACTTGAAGTTGCAAGGGCATCTCATCCCTTGGAGTGGGTTTCCCAATCCTTTGACATCAGTGACATTGACTAATATATCTCCTGACATCTTGATGAAGAGTGGGCCAATAGTAACCTGCTTGCAGAATTTTGAAGGTAGTCATTTTTACTGTAAAGTGGTCCCAACAGGGCCCATCATGATAGGTTAGGAGGATGTCAAAAACTTCCTCCTCCCTGAGACGTCGCCTCAAAATCTGATCTGGGCCAAGTTTAAAATGCTTGCCCCCAATCCAGGTGAATGGGGCACTTTTCCTCACGATCTTGCTCTTCTCTTTTGAGGACAGGTGTGGCGGAAACTGTGCTAAAACCAAATAATTTGCTATATAAACAAACCAAGGAGAGAGTACTGAAATAGAAAATAGGTGTTCATCCGACATTTGATCATCCACCATTCCTTCTTCACATGTAGGCAGATCTAGTCTAGACAGAAAATCAGCAACAACATTTTCTCTACCCGGCTTATCAACAATGGTCAAATCAAATTGCTGTAATAAAAGTAACCATCTAATGATACGAGCATTTACATCTGGTTTATTCATCAAATACCTAATTGTAGCATGATCAGTGTGTACGAATGTTTGATAGCTGGTGATGTAGTGTCTAAACTTATTTAGGGAATGGAATACAACTAGGAGCTCCTTTTCGGTTACAGTATAGTTTAGTTTGGCCTTGGACAGCTTTTTACTGACAAAATATATGGCATAAGGCAACTTCTCCTCAACCTACCCTGAGGCTGCTCCTATCACTTTGTTCAAGGCATCCGTGTGAATGTGGAAATGTAGGGCCTAGTTTGGACCTCTCAAAATTGGGGCAGTTACTAGATTACCTTTCAAGGTATCCAGAGTCTCTTGACAGTTGTTAGTCCATATGAACTCAACGTCTTTTCCTAAAAGACCAAATAATGGAGAGGCTAGCTTACTAAAATCCTTGATGAATCTTCTATAATACCCTACTAGGCCTAGGAAACTCTAAACATCTCTTACCTTTTGAGGAGGTAGGACCCTTTGAATGATAGCAATCTTGTTGGGATCCACTTGTAATCCTTGCTGAGAAATTGTATGACCTAGCACGGTCCCTTCAGTCATCATGAATTTTCATTTTTAGGGCTGAGGGACAAGTTCATTTCAATACACTTGGTTAAAACTTTTCCCAGGTTAGTCAAAGCTTCTTGGAAGTTAGAACCATAAGGGGTAAAGTCATCCATATAGATTTCCATTGAATCATGAACCACTTCAGCAAATATGCTCAGTACCGCTCTCTGGAAAGTGGTGGGAGCATTGCACAACCCAAAGGGAAGGACCCGATAGGCAAAAGCAACCCAAGGACAAGTGAAAGTGGTCTTATCTTGGTCTTCCGAGCTGATTTGGATATGGTTGTACCCACTAAACCCATCTAGGAAGGAGAAGAACTTATTCCCTGCCAGGCCATCTAACACTTGATCTATGAAAGGCAAAGGGAAATGGTCCTTCTTGGTGGCCCTGTTTAGTTCCCGATAATCTACACAAATCCTCCACTTCCCATTTTTCTTTGGCACTAGCACCAAAGGAGAAACCCATTCACTGTCAAAGATGGGATGGATGAATCCTGCATCCAGCAATTTTTGTAGATCTTCTTTGGCATTGTCCTTAAGGGCTGGATTCATCCTCCTTTGAGGCTGCCTGACTAGCTTACAATCTTCTTTAATGTAAATGTGATGAGTACAGACTGAAGGGTGGGCTCCCTTCATCTCCTTATAGCTCCAAGAAAAAGCATCCAAGTGATTGTTCAATAAGCTACACAGTTCCTTCTCCTAAGAGGTGGATAGGGATGAGTTGATCTTCAAAGTTTTTTCTGGGCCAAATTCTACATTCTTAACTCGGAGAGAGGACGGATCAGCCACAAAGAAATCAACTAAAGGATTGGCTTGGGTTTCTTCCACCAGCTCTTCTAATGGCAACACATTGGGGGTGGATTTTAAATCAAATTTTCAATAAGATCATCCTCGATTTGTGGACCCCCCATGGTAGCCTCTACTATACACAATGGTGTAGAATAGACTTCATCCTCATCTTCCTCCTCCAACCAAAGAGGTAAATCATGTTCTAGCAGATGTTGGGTAGGAGGATAGAGGACTAACTATTTGGAGATATGCCCGTTCTTGATTGTCATGTTCCCAGCTCGATAACTAATGTAGGCATCTGCAGTAGCCAACCAAGGTCTTCCCAGGATGAGAGGATACCGAGTGAGCTTTGCCTTTAGTTGGAGAACCAGGAAATCAGCAGGGTACTCCTTGGAATCAATAGAGACTAGTACATCTTCCACAATCCCCTCAGGGGTCACGGTGGAGTGGTCTACTAACTGCAGTACTGTTGAGGTCTTTCTCAGGGAACCCTGAAGGTTGAGTTTGAGCATAATGTCCCTGGTCATCACATTAATGGCAGCCCCTAGATCAATCAAGGTATGGGGGATCATGGTGCCATTGATGTGGACATCGACTACAGGACTCCCAGGGTCTAGATATTTTGGACAGATCACCTGCCCCAACATCAAGTCGGATAGTTGTCCTATGACATTGATAGTTGTGGAATCTCTCTTGCACCTACCTGGGTGCCTTAAGCACTTCTCCTTAATCATCTTGTTGTATATAGGCACATGCTTTAGCTTGGAGAAGCAATATCTTTACACATAACTGTTTCAATTCTCCCAGAAGTTCAGTTTCTTCTGGGGTCGGTTGTGTGGTTCCAGTTAGTCTCTCAGGAAAGGGTGGAATGAATTTTGGTTCACTTTCCTATTTTTCTTCCTCATCCTCCTTAGGAGGATGTTGGCTATCTGGGAGAACCTTCCCAAATCATAGGTTAATCTCCTGAATCTCCACAGCATAGGCCGGGCATGATGTTTTTCCACTATATACCTATTGGGCCTATTTGTTGTTAGGGTTCAGGTTCAGTTGAGCAGGTATTTGGGGTGGTCTTGGTGGAGCAGGAGGTAACGGTTGTGGTTGAGTAGGTGGTGGAGGCAAAAGAGTGGAGGAGAATTATACTGAGGCCTCCACCCCTGATGAGGTGTATTCCAATGAGGTTGTGGCTGAGCATAAGAGTGAAACAAGTGAGCTACTGGCGGAGCCTGGTACTGAGGAGGAAATGACCAAGGAGGGGGTGTGGACTAAGAAGGATGAGTAGGGGGGGCCCAAGAAGGCATGGAAGTGGCTTGATTGAGGTTGTAATAGTTCTAGGATGTCCCTTGCATTCCCTACTGGTAAGATCTGGGTCCATGTTTCCTCCTTTGGTTCATGGAATAGAGTGGTTTAGTGGCTCCTTCAGCCCCCTGATATGCAGCTTTGATTCCGGGCAAGGAAGGGCACTGATTCGTAGGATGGTCCTCTTCATAGACTAAACACACTTTTATAGAGTGTAATGGACATTCATTCCTAGGATGCATTCTAGTGCACTTGGGACAGAAAATGACCAAAGCCCTCTCAAATTCCTCTTATTTCCTTTTGATATGCAAGGTATCCATTTGCATGGCAAGAGTCTGCCTCACCTCGCTCTTGCAATTTTCCAATCGATTCTCAAGTTCTTTTATAAGGGATGAACTGGATGAGGATGTACTGGCTAAAGGTTGACTTCCCTTACCTCTCTTTCTAGCTAACCTGGAATGGTTTCTAAACACAATCTTTATGTCATCATAAGGTAGTTGATAGATGTCTCCCGCAGCGAGCAAATGGAGGGTATCTAGAAGGTCTTCAGGGACTCCTCTAAGCAAAACCAACTTCAGAGATTCAGGGTCGAGTGTGCACCTGGCCCTTTTACAACTGAGTTGAAACCTTTTTTCATAGTCTTCTAAAGATTCATCACTTCCCATGGTCATTCGGAAGATTTCTTCCTTGGTATCCTTTGACCTACAGTAGTCCCAGTATTTGTTGTTAAAGGCTTGCTGCATCTGAGCCCAAGTTGTGATATTGTTTCCAGGTAATCCCATGAACCAGCGCAAGGCTGCATGCTTGAGGGTGGAAGGAAATAGTTTCAACTTCTGCTCGTCTTCTGCATAGTCATAGGTTCAACAGAGAACAACAAATTCAAACAAGAAGGTATCAGGATCTTCGGTAGTAAATCCATGGAAGTGAGGTAAGGTTGAAGGGCTTATGTTTTTCATTTTTGTGTCCCCATTGGTATCTCAGATAGGAAAAGCAACTTTTATTCTTTCCCCATTTCCTCCAATGTTTCTGTTTTCAGCCATGGTCTCAGGAGGAATGGTTGCTTGATCTTCTTCTGTTATAGGATCTTCATATATATCTGGAGGTTCACCTATAGGTTCCTCTAGATCACTGCCACCAAAGAAGAGAGAAGGGCGACTCAGTGATGTGGTGGGGGTTTTGGGTAGGAATTTTCCTGAATTGTCTCTGTTCCTACAAGGCATGAAAGGAAATCTCTTTTTGGGTGATTTTTGTTTTGTTTTTTGTTTTGTTTGTTTTGTTTTTTTTTTTCCTGCTTGTACCTACAAAATTGAAATGGATTGAACAACAAATTGCAACTAATTGAAATGAACTTGCTGAAATGAAATTACAGAATTGAAATGAAAGCAGGAAATGACTAATCTACGTTTGTTGAAATGGAAATTGCAGAATTGAAATGAAAGCAGGAAATGTCTAATCTATGTTTACTGAAATGGAAATTGCAGAATTGAAATGAAAGCAAGAAATGTCTAGTCTACTCTTGTTGAAATGAAATTGCAGAATTGAAATGAAACAACTACTCTACTTTTGCTTAAATAAACTACTTAGCAGAATGTTGTATTTGAAAATAGAAGAAAAGCGGTAATCAGAAAATACTGTAACGCTTCCTTGGCAACGGCGCCAAAAAGAGTGGTGAGCTCCAGTATTGCAGCAATAATGCTGCAATTCATGGGGCTTCCTTCTTTATTTTTATCAACTTGGTAGTTCGTAACAAATTTGGAAGCGACGGTGCTGTATGCACAAGTACTAACTCTTACTGCAGGCTATCACTTGGTCAGTTGGCGCAAGTTTGCTAGGAGCTTAAGCCAACTTCTATGAGTTCTTAGAAGAATCTTTTACTGTGATGGAAGAAAGCTAACTCGATAGAGGCTATTCTACTTGCAGAAAGAGAAGGAAAACTAAAATGAACTGCAAACCCTAACAAACCCTAATTGTGTAAGAAAAGAGATGGAAACTACTGAAATGGGTGCCATTAAATTCTGAAAAGGTAAATTGCATTTATTCAAGTTACTTCTGAAGAGAGATGGGAAGAAATCATCTTTTTGTACTTTTAAGTATTTTTATGTGGAATTATTATGCTTATGGTTTGACTGGTTGTGACTGTGCAGAGGTGTGGTGGCCAAGGAAGATGGAGTTGACCTTTTCATATGATGAGGAAGGTGTGGAGAGGTCCTAAGAAGTCCCTAGTACCCTTCTGGAGACTTTCATTGCGATCAGACTTCGAAAAATCACTCGCATGAACTTCTATAGGAGGCTGCAGGGGATCTACAGGAGTTTCTACAGGAGGATCTATAAGAGGAGGCCAAAAGTAGTTTTTTGGAGGTTTGAAGGTGGAAGAATGATGGGAAAAGGGAAATGAAGGCTGGATGAAGGTGTTGAGGGGTCTAGGACTCTGTCAATGAAGATCAAGAATGAAGGAGATGGTTGGATTTGTTCAAAAGGCAAGAAAGCAACTTTATGGAAAAATGCAGGAATTAGAGTAGATTAGCGAAATATGGTGAAAGAGTGAGGAAAGATTTGAGAGATAAACTGGTATAGACTGTGTTATGGAGGAATGATAAGCTGGGATTTTCTACAAGAGAGTTGCACACTTACTTCTCAAAACTTACCAAAGCAAAAACCAAAAAACATAGTTTTGTCTGCTTTAACCTAAAATCTGACCTAAAACTAGAGAAACGCTGAACAGAACTTTATAAATAGAGAATTATGCGAGAAAGCCATGGAAAATAAACATGAAAGGATTTAAGCATGTGCATCCAAACTAATATCAACTTCTCCAACTCGAAATATCACACTAGCAATTGCATGAAGGGCAAAAACCATGTTTTTAGTGGCAGCAATAGTGCCTTGACCTCAAATCATGGTCCCAAGGAGGGAGAAAGGAGATCAAGACCTATTGGTAGCCTTTTTGGATCTTTTCCTATTATTGCAGCAAACTACTTAAGCAACTTGAAGCAAGAACAACTATTCTAACCATCAAAAGCAACCTAATTTAACAAAGCAAGATTAAACCTAAACAACTGAAATTATCTTATGACTGCAAGCAAAAGCATATAAATACACAATGGAGGTGTTGGGCACTTGGGTTGGTCCCTAACCCAAAAGCTTCATCCCTCTAGGAAAGATCAGTGCTGGTTCAAAACTGGATTCATCTTCCTTGATAAAAAAATAATAGCAGTTACATCAAAAGATTGTCTTCAAAGAGAGCTTGAAAATGAGCAGAGTACAAGGTTGCACAACAGTGTGAAAATATACTATGAAATGGCTAATTTATTGAGGTTGGAAGCATTCCTATTTATACAAGTGGGAACTCCCAACAGTCCTCCTAAACTTAAGGAACTCGGCTACTTAAAACTGAAGATAACAACAACCCTACTTGACTTGCTCGGCTGCCCCTTGGAATCATCATTGTGGGCCTTTGTACTCCGAGCTGCTGATGGAGAACTCAAGGAAGGGGTCATTAATGAAGGAGACACCTCTTTTATAAGTCCTCAGCCCTGTTTCCTCGAGTTTGGTGCCATTTTTCTCATAAATGCCTAGTCCTTGTCCAAAATTGTCCAAAAAATCTGCAATAAACACTCATTAAACTATGTGGCAAAGTGACTATCCCCATTCACTCTATTGACATAAATATTTTCAAAAACATGCACAAAACTATTGAGAATGGCAGATATAATGAAAATAATAGGCATAATGAGCCCATATAGTTACCCATTTCTGGGGCTCATCAGTGGGGTCAAGAAAGTGACTAGTTTGGATTAGATTTGTTGTAACTTGTTGGTTTCATGTGGAGGACCTTTAGTGGTGGTGAAGAGTACATCCTAAGAGAAAAAATAACAATGTAGTATTGGGTGCCATTAATTTGGTAGAGGGAAGTGTGTTGGCTAACTAAAGTAGCCCTAGATGATCTATTTTGAAGTGATGAAGAGGAACTGAAGATTGGGTGAAGTTTTGTGTTGAAGTGCAACACCTTGATCGACAAAGGTGACTACTAGTCTGGCAGATTGGGGATCGGTAATTAGGCCTACCTAGAGAGCAGATTAGACCAGCCCATGTACATGCAGTTGAAGTGACTTGCAGTAGTGTTAGGTGGCTTCTCTCTTGGAGTCTCGATGTGTTGTCCTTTGAAGGACTAAGGGGCAGCTAGTGAGCAGTATGGGAGCAAAGGACCGGCAGGACAAGATATGACATAGAAGTTGCAGAAACATTTGTCATTGTATCTTGTATACCACAAACAATTGTATTATTCAGATTTGGTTTAATATAAAGAAGATTGGGGTTGTACATTATTGTACAATTTGTTAAAAATTGTTTATATTTGTGCATGTGTGATTTACTGCTTTATATTTCCATTGTGCAAATTAGTTTATGGTTGAGATACTTGGTTTGGTAGTGTTATTGATTTTAAGAATCTAACCTAAACCAAAGGTCATGGAGATTCAATTGATATGAAATCTGAGAAAATTTCCTGATGAACCTCCTATAACAACCTACTAACCCCATGAATTATCTTACCTTGTCCACATTTCTAGGAGTTTCCCATTCCATGATAGCTCTTACCTTTTGCAGATCCATTGTTATGCCTTCCTTGGAAACAACATGTCCCAACTAATGTACCTTTTCTAAAGGAAACTGCATTTACTGAGCTTAGCATACAACTGATGCTCCCTCGACAATCTCAAAATTGTTTGTAAGTGTTCAACACGTTCTTCATCATTCTTAGAATATACCAATATATCAGCAATCAATACAATAGCAAAAGTTTCCAGATAAGGATGCAACACACTATTCATCGAGCACATAAAAGTAGTTGGAGCATTAGTCAAAGCAAATGGAACTAAAACAAACTCATAATGCCCATACCTGGTCTAAAAGGAAGTGTTGTAGATGTCTTATTCTTTAACGTGTACCTAATGGTATCATGATCTTATATCAATCTTCGAAAACATTTCTACTCCCTTCAATTTGTCAAACAAATCATCAATCCTCAGCAACGGATACATGTTCTTGATGGTTACCTTTTTCAACTGCCTATAATCAATGCATAACCTGAGAGTACCATCCTTCTTCTTCATAAACAATATTGGTGCACCCCAAGGCAATACACTTGGTCTAATGTATCTCTTTTCAAGCATTTCCTTCAATTGCAACTTAAATTATACTAACTCTAGTGTTCTCATATCCTATATAGTGCCTTTAATGTTGGTGTTTCCCCTGGTACCAACTCAATATAAAAGTCCTCTTCCATGTGAGGTGGAAACTCTGAAATCTCTGTCGGGAACACATCCTAAAATTATTGTAAAACTGGGTACCTCCTCAAGACATCTGCATCCTCAAATTCCTTACCCTTGTTACTAGAAATATGAACTACAAATACACACACTATTTCCTATGACTGAGCTTTCCTTGCATAGTTTCACCATTCTAATTGATGTTGTCTTCTTCTTACCCTGCAAGATTCTTTGTTCCCCATTGTCATCCAAGCACTCAATAGCCATTTCATAACAATCCACCTTAGTCCTGTGAATATATATCCAATTCATACCCAAAACTATACTATAAGATCCCAATAGAAGTACATTCAGATGTGTTGATGTAGGCATACCATTCAACTCAAATACACAAGCTTTTACCCAATGATGAACTCTCTTCTTAGTACATGTAGCCAACTATAATAACCAAGACTATGCATGCACTTCTTTAATCAAAAAATAATTATCCACCAGGTCAGAGTAGCATAACCATAATTAGATCTAGGGTCAATGAAAATAGAAACAACTTGATCAAAAAGCTTACGATTCATCTTGATAATAGACACTTGGTAATTTTCCACCTATTATTAGCGCTGCATAGATCCGAGGAATACTTTGTCCAACATCCCCCACCATTTTTCCCTCCTAAGCACTGTACATCTTCGGTCTACCACCTTGATGTTGTGGACAATCTCTTTTGCAATGCTCTCCTCCACAAGTCCCACAATGTAAAGGTTTCTTATCGTCACCCTTGTTCTGCTCCTCAAACCAAAATCCCTATCCTCTATCAAATGCATTGAACTTCTTAGGTGGTGTTGTATTCTCTTTGTTACCTGTGTCTTGATTTCTTGCTTGCTTCTTATCCCATTTTCCTTTATTCTTCTCATTACCTTTCCAAACCTTCTTAGTCTTAGATATGTTATTTGATTGCTCATAACAATTCTTTAGCTTCCTGATGGATTCCTCTAGTGATCTAGGCTCATCAAAATCAATCTTGTCCTTAAATGTTATCGATGACCCACTGATGAATCTCTAACTCTTCACTTTCTTCTTCCTAAGATAAGGAACATACCTCAATAACTCCAAGAACCTATTAGTGTACACCTCATCGATCATAGATCTCATCTTCAGCTCATAGAATTATTTTTCCCTGTCATCATAGTATCTCTCTGATATATACTTATTTTTGAAAAGTCTCTCGAACTCACTTCAAGTCAACTCCTCTACATGAATACCTTTGACATTCTTTACATATTCCCACCATATATCTACTTTACCTTTGAGACTGAATGTAGTTATTTTGGCCTTCATGTTTTTTGAATAACTGTGCAATCTAAAGAAATTATTCATCCCAAGCAACCACGCTTTTGCATCTTGGTGACTTCTTCATTTCTCCATCAAATGTAGGTGGCTTTGCTTTCTTAAACTCATCTAGAAAATATCCCTTGTCACTCCTCCTATAAGGATGATAGCAATGATGACCATGACACTTGTATTAACTAGAACTAGAGTAAATCCCATGTACATTGTCTCATCTATCACGTGTATCCAAGAATCTGCCATCTCTAACCATGTCATCTCTATCTGACCTATGCCTCCCATGTGACCTGCTACCGTATGCTCCATTAGTCTTGTCCTCCTGTCCATGACTGATTCTTACTTTTCCTTGTCTTTTCAAGTCTGACAAGATTTCAAGGATAAATACATTGACCTCTTCTTGTTTCTCTTGTGCCCGAATGGTTCTGTGATTATTTGCTTTGCAACTCCTTATTTTTTCCTTCAAACTTCTCAATGTATCTGTTATGTCAGGAGAATTCTCATCACCATGTTGCTCATCTAATTGGTAGGGAGAGTCTCATGAACTGTAGCCTACTATCTTTCTAGTCATATTTGATCTTCTTTTCTAGCAAGGTATATCATGTCAGCTAAACCAAATTATAAACAACCAATGTACCTCAATGTAGTTTAGGGGAGGATATCTAGTATGCAAGATCAACCAGATTAGCACAATATAAGTATAATCATAACCATCACAGTATATAGACATCATCTTAATCATCATTCTAGTTACCATGCATGCTACCAAAACTACAAGATTGACTAGGGGTTATGCATAACAAACATAGGTACAACACACATGCATAAACAATACATATAAATACTGACATGAATTCATGACAAACACATCTCGACAAAAATACCATCAACTTTAGCATGAAATCACAATGAAAACCACGCCAACCACCATTCATACACAATAAGCACATAGACCACAACCATAGGGACACATATGTAGCTGACATGTACACATGAAAAAGAATTCATCCAAGGAGAATGGAACCATGATCTGATACCACTTTGTAACACCCTCCTCCCACACTTACCCAAGATAACCAATCCACCAGGGTAAACATGTGATGAAGAGTTACTATGATATAATTCAAATTCCCATGTACATTTAAGGAAGTGGAACTTATAGGGAAAGACCAATCTAACCTTCCTTAAGAGCTATAGAAACTTTAGGAGACAACCAACCCTTCCAGGTGCCCAACCCCTGAGACAACTTGATGTTTTATTGATCTAGGCCCCCAATCGCTCCGATGACAAGCCATGCATGTGATTGAGACCTACAATCACTCCCTCAGCGAGGCATGCATGCAATTATGGCTTTTTTCAGGTAGTTTTGTACCAGTAACCCCAAATTTTGAGTCCTTTTTTTGGGGCAAGGACTCAGGCCATTGCCCAGAACTTCATGAAACTTTTGAAAAGGATAATTAACATTGAAACAAGGCTACTAATTCAAAAAATTGAACAAGGACTTGACCTGACCCCTACCAGACATGACAAGAATTTCGTTAAACATATCATAAACATGAAATCTACAAGTCATAACAACAAATCTAAGCATAGGGGTCTCATACTTATATGAGAATCATCAAGGATGATTGATATCTCCTCCCAATAACTACATTGTTATCTGCTAGGTCTTTCATTCAATATAATTTCATCTCTTAACCAAAACATGATGAGAGGCATACATCAATATTATCATAAAACATTCTCATAACCACTAAATAACCAGAGATATATCAATGATGAAATAACTATTAAAGCTACATAATGACAAGCACATTTACTCATGAAAATAAAAAAGGAAAAGAGCTCTTATTAACGTATTCAAATCAAACCAAGTTAGGGACTTCCATATACCACCCAACCATATATTGGGCTGAGACAAATCTCTCTTTTATCCAATCACCCCCACACCATATTCCAAGCATGGATATGGGATATCATGAAACAACTCAAACAAAACCAAACCAGGGATTCTATAGGCCAAACCACCTGAACCCTCAACCAATGATTCCACCTTATAGTCAGACATCTCTAACCTTCACCAGATAAATCTCTACCCAAGTTACCCAGGGGTCTAGAGTGTTTGTCCCAACCAAGGCCTCAAGGACTAGTAACTCAGCCC
>APFE031120179.1:175072-187210 GCA_000404065.3 Pinus taeda | reverse complement strand
GATCACTACATATCGTGACCGTCGGATTGTAAGTTACAAAATGTACAACGGTAAAGAAACACACTTTACCTAACTCTATACTAGACCAAGTTGAACTTAACTATTTCCTATGTGTCGGAATATCCTAACACATTACCTACTATTGTCATTAAAAAAACCTCAAAAGGGACAAGAGAACTTCATATTGTCTCTTCAGATAAGATTGACTCATTATATACCATTTTGATCAGATATAGATCAAATTCCCATACTCCTCCGTTCTTATTGACTTTTGAGATTTTTAACAAGAATGTTCATAACTGTCTAGTAGATTCTGGTGCATCATAAAATGCCATGCGTTGTGTGGTATGTCCTAAATTGAATATAACACCAAAAAAATATGGTGTCCAAAATTTTCAATTAAATCACACACAAGTTAAAGTTTTGGGAGAAATAAGTTTCATTTTAATAATATTAGCTTCCAATTCAAAGGTTTGTCAAATAATAGATATAATAGTTGTAGACATTCCTGAATTTTATGGTCTTATTCTAAGCAGAGACTGGTCTGAAAAACTACATGGTTACTTTGCAACTAATTGGTCACACATGTGGCTTCCATACAATGGAAAACCCAATAAAATTCATGTTGATAGGGAAAAACACATGAAACATTTAGTGAGTTATTTTCATGAAGAAATGAATCAATAGTTTTTACAAAAAATATTCTTGGAAGATATTCCTTGGAGTCTTTCTCTAGAAATTTTCAAGCGCAAGGATCTCACTTTTTTAGTTGACTCTATTTCATCCCAAATTGAAAATTTCTCCTAAAATGATTATTCTAAGTGTATAAATGTTGTAGATAACCTTGTAAATAAGCATGATGCTATATTTTGGACCCTTGATTTTGATGGATCAATTTCTATTGAAGGACTAGGAGGTGGCTGCATTTTGGTTAATCCTTGTGGAGAAAATAATATGCTAGCTTGCATATTAGAGTTTGACTGTACCAATAATGTTGCAAGATACTATCAAATACCTTAAATTTTTTGGTAGCTCAAATATTGTTATCAAACAATATAGAAACAACATCCTTTGTGTTTCTAGTCACCTTAAGCATTGTCAATCTTTGATCCAAGAACTCACGTCTCATTTCACTGCATTCAACAGAGCTCCTATTGTGAGAATACAAAATGCTAGTGCTAACCTTTTAGCAAATGTTGCTTTCAAACTTGTTCCACCTGAAGATTTCAATCCAGATAGATTTTCTATTGAATTAATTTTTCGCCCCTCCATTCTAGACAACATTACTAATTGGCGAGTGTTTAATGATGACAATGACATATTGAGTTTTCTGACATCTAAAGGGTCTTACCCTTATCATATTATCAATGAAGATGAACATCAAAGATGGTTGAATAAATATTCTGAGGAAAATTCTTTACCTAAACCTATAGTTAAACTAGAATATTTATATGACCTGGAAGATAGATTCAAAAGGGTAACTAATTGAAAACTTCAAAGTTCAACTCAGAGATTTGAATTGGTTAACTTAGGATTTGATCATAAGCCTCATAAAATCAATTTGGGCCTTAGGCTTTCACCAGCTGAAAGATCTACTTTTATTCATTTGTTGAAAATATAAGAGGATATATTTGCATGGAATTATGATGATTTGAAAACCTATGACACATCCATAATTCAACACATTATTATTATGCTTTCAAATGTCAAACCGATCCAACAAAATCTCAGGAAAATCCATCCTGACTTAGAAACTCAAATTAAAACTAAATTGAATAAGCTTCTTAAATCTAAAATCCTTTTTCTAGTCAGACATTCCAAGTGGGTCACAAACCTTCTGCCAATTAGAAAGAAAAATGGGGATATTCATATTTGTATAGATTTCAAAATTTTTAACAAAGCCTATGAAAAGGATAACTTTCCTTTGCCCCAAATGGAACAAATTTTACAATCGGTTGCTCGGTTTGAACTAATGTCTATTTTAGATGCCTTTTCAGGTTACAATCAAATTCTTGTACATCCAGATGACAGACTGAAAACCACATTTAGGACTAAGTGGGGAACCTACGTTTATCAAAAAAATCCTTTCAGACTTAATAATGTTAGAGCTACTTTCCAAATATCTATCGATATCGCTTTTAGAAGATTGATCAACAAGACAATTGTAGTGTATCTAGATGACATTACAATTTATTCCAAACAAAAGAGTAATCATTTACACGATTTAAAACAGATATTTGAAATATGTAGAAGGTTTGGAATCTCCCTGAGTCCGAAAAAAGTCATTTTTTGCTCTCGATGAAGGAAATATTCTAGGCTTTATAGTGTCTAAAAGAAGGAATCTGCATCAATCCAGATAGAATTAAGGCAATATCTAAAATCCCCTTACCACACAACAAAAAATCCATGCAATCCTTCCTTGGATAGATTAATTTTGTTAAAAGATTTGTTCTAAACTTTTCTCAAATTGTACTTACTTTGAAGGCTATGATAAAGAAGAAGTAAAATTTCATATGGGTACTAATCAAAATAAAAGCATTTGAGTCAATAAAGAAGGCAATCATTGATGCCCCTTCGTTATCAATCCCTAATTTTTCCAAACAATTCATTCCTCATACTTTTTCTTTCGAACAATCTTATGCAACAGTCTTAACTCAACCTAATAAGCAACAAATTGAAGCTCTGATTTCCTTTTTTAGTTCCAATTTACAGGGAGCCGAGATAAATTATTCAGAGGTTGAAAAGCAAGCCTTTTCAATCTTCAAATCTAATAAACATTTCAGGAATTTCCTCCTAAAAACACATAAAAAAGTAATTTTCCCTTTCCTTGTTGTTAGACAATTACTTAGCCAAAAAGAATTGGGAGAGAAAAGGGAAATTGGATTACTTCCCTACAAGAATATGACCTAGAATCAAACTTGCTAAAATAGTAACTGGTCAAGTTTTTTTCAGGTTAATTGCTAAAGCTTATAAAAATTCAACTAATGAACATTCAAGTAATAATATCCAAATCACAGAGGTGTGTCCCATTGATATTGAATCTTGATATGTTGATCTTATTTTTTACCTGAAAAATGGTTATGCTCCATTAGAACTCAATTACAAGAAGAAAATAACTCTTAGACTCAAAGCTAATCAATATTAGCTTGTAAATGATGTCTTATTTAGAAGGAATTACAATTTTGTTCTTCAAAGATGTTTAGAAAATTTTGAAGTTGAAAAGGTCTTGCAAGAGCCACATGATGGACCAGCTGGTAGACACTATGGTGGAGACACCACTTCTCATAAAATTATGCATGTTGGATACTATTGCCAAATTTATTCAAGGACACTTATGGCTTTGTCAAAAAATTTAAAGTATTCCAGACTGCTTCAGAAAAATAGAATAAATCAGCCTTACCATTGTAGCTAGTTAACACTGAACAACCTTTTGAGCAATGGGGACTGGACATTATAGGTGAGATTGTTCCTATCTATTCCAAATAGTATAAATACATCTTGGCTGCTACGTACTATTTCACCAAATGGGTGGAATAAATACCTCTCAAGGTGGCCAATTCTAAAAATATTATCGAATTTACTGATCAATTCATCATTACCAGGTTTGGTCTTCTCCATGCCCTTGTTTTTGATAATGCAACTTATTTCTTAGGAAATTCCATTACAGAATTTGCTCTTAAAAGAGGTTTTAAACTTAAGTATTATGAAAATTCTTAGCCTCAAGGAAACAGCTTAGCAGAATCTACTAATAAAAATCTCATCAGGATAATCAAAAGAACAATTGACCAAAATAAAAGAAATTGGTAAAAAGCTCTAGTTTTTGCTTTATGGGCTGATAGAATTACTTAAAAGGTCTCTATAGGAAATTCTCCTTTCCAACTAGTGTATGGAAAATAAGTTATTCTACCTCCTAATCTAGCTATTCCATCACTATCTGTAGTCCAATCCATTGAAGAAAAACCTTCCTCTGTTTTACAATTAAGAATGCCCCAAATTTTTAAGCTACAGGAAGAAAGGGATAAATAAAGACAAGTTCATACCCATCGTCAACAATTGGTTAAATCTTCCTTTGATACAAGCTCAGTCAAAAATAGAAATTTTGAAATTGGTGATATAGTTCTGAAGTGGGATAAAGCTCATGAAGAAAAGGCAAACACGCTAAGTTTAAGAGATCGTGGCTAGGTCCATTTCAGATCATTGATAAACTAGCCTCATCAACCTTTATCCTCCAATATCTATAGGGAAAGAGGGATGTTATTCCCACTAATGGGCTAGTTTTGAAATAATATTTTTCTTAAGCATACCTATACTTCTGTAAATATGTAAATAGCCACATGTATACCAGCGTTTTTAATACTAGATATGTTAGGTAATATACTTTTGTCTTCACATTGGAGGTCTCACATCATCTACATGAAATTTAAATGATTAGAAAAGAGATCTTAGAAAGAATAATTATAACTTTGAAGTTCAGTTTTGAATTTAACTTTGAACTCTTTATATCCTTTAAATTGTGAATGTTTCATAACTGAAAGCTTTATAAAGTTTGGTTATCCTATGATTGGTCATGAAAAGGTTTTCTTTGAAAAGTAAAGGCGATTTTGAAGTTTTAGTATCTTTTGATGTCAATTTTCATCCATTACTCTTAAGGAGTGAATATATCTCCCCATCCACTAATTTTAAATTTTTTCTAGTGTAATTCAAAAATATAAATCTTGAAAGATAAGAGGTCTCATCATGAGTCTACTTACCATGATCATGGGAAACCAATGCTACTAACATTGTCAACATTGGCCACCAAACCAGGATAATGGCTTATAATTGTATAACCATAAGACAAGATATCTCATCTCGATCCGACGTGTTCAATATCATTATAACCTGTGAATGGAATTGTCATAATCTGGTTACCAAGCCAGGACAATGGATTTCAAGAAAACTTTAAGTGGGTGGGATACTAGTATGTCTTTGGTTAAATGGTAACCATGTCGAGGCTATGGATGCTTGTTGGCAGCAATGGCTCTACTAGTGACAAATAGGTCATTCTTAAAAGCTAAAATTCTTTAGTTCTTAACTTTATCTTTATAACTAATTAAATGACCAACATGGGTAATAAATATTTTCATCAATAAACAGGTTATGAGATAATTCATAGGATGAGGAGTTCTTTTATTCAAAGAAACTCTTATTAGTCAAAACTTGAAGATTTTTACCTTTCTAAGTCTTCTTGTTTAGTTGTTTAAAGATTCATTTATTTTTAACAGAGATAATTGTTTCTCCTAGTATGTCTCACATTGTTGTACTACTCAACAATCCCCCCATATGATTAATAGTATACCTAAAAAATTATGGGGGGGCCTTTTTAATTTAGGATAAAATCCTTCAAGTTTCAATAAAGAAGATAATATTAGACTCATTTGTCCAAAAACTTGACTAAAATGATAAATCCTCCTTATTGGAACCTCAAGTCTCCCTTATTGGAAAATTTATTGGAGCTTAAGTCCATAATACATATTCATAAAAATCAGCTTGTGTTTAAAATTCCATATCGGCAAAACTTTATCAAAGTATTTCAAACATGATAACATTTCATTTTAAGAAATATTGCGATTAAAACATTCTCTAATTGAGTTTTCAAAGGTTTAAGCATATAAATGATAAAAATGCTCCATTGCAAATATAATAACAAAAGCCCGACCCCACAGGATTTCCACATAGGATATTGAAGATTCCAATATCGGTGTTTTTAAAACGATGCTCATGTCACTGGTCTCCAAAGCTCTGATCGCCCATATTTGATATTTTCCATCCACTGATCTCCAATTCGATATGCCAATCTCGCCAATATTCTGATATGCGATAATCATTCAGCTCCAATCTCTGATATTCAGACCTAGTATAATTATAGGTCTGATTTAATACAAAATTGTGTCCGCTCATCGAAACTTTTGTAATGGCACACATCTTAAAATCATCGATATTGTGGACCCAATTTGTTTTATTATAGTGATCTCATACAAAATCGCGTCCACAATATCACAACGTTGGTTATGTTGCGACCATTTCAAAACTTCGAGATTATGGATGTGATATATTTATTACAACAAGTTTAATTATGACTTCACATCTGCTCCATATCGAAGCTACCCATATTGCAAATATTTTGTATTGTCTCATTTTAAGAGTTGCAATAAGCCTTTCACTGATACCATACAGTTCTCGTCACTTGCCACCTCCAAGGGGTTGTTGTTATTATAATTGAAAAGTTTGTTTTAATTGGTTTTGCAAGGAGTTTATTATGTTTATATTTCAATTTGGTTTTTGTTTGAGTTTAATAAAAGCATTATTTAACTAAAATCGGGATGAACACAGGGTCGATAAGGAGAAAGTAATAGTTCAATCCGATATTTCTGAAGACTCTCTAGCATGTGCCATAACACAGTTCTAAAATTAAGGGATTTTTGTAACAGAGATTGAAAAAGGCCGACATGTGCACAACAAATCATTCCTCTAGCTAAAGAACTCCTCCAATTGTTTCCAGATGTAAAATTGGTCACAAAAGTATGGCAAGAATCATCGAAAAAGAAGGCTGAGGGTATCAAAATCTGTCAAAGATTGACTTGGAATTCGATTGGCATTTCCTAATCAAACTGCATAATCAATGGTTGATTCTGAGATGTCTCTCCAACATAACACTCATTTACTTTCAGCACGTGACAATGCATTCTTCACTGCATAGAGGCATATATGACTTCATCATCCACTTGAACTAAAGCCAACGATAGGTATATGCAAGATTGGGGCAATGAGTGGAGATTCAATTTGTTGTAACTGAAATTGACTATTATATTTTACTTTAATTTTATTATGGTTTGTTAAAAACCACTTCAGTATTCTATGGAACTTTTATAGATTTTGTGTTTGGATTACAAATTATAAATTCCCTTCATTGTTATGAATGAAGTGTTTTTAATTTCATCGAGAAAGCTTCTAGTTTGCACTAATGTATCTTGGAGGAATCTTAATAGAAAGAGGAACCACTATTATTTCACTTATTAGCAGAGTTAACATTTATCAGGTACTATTATCTGAATACTAGTTCTATGTTTAAGATTTGAATGGTTATTGTATTTATTTTTATCATATACATGTTTGCAAGAAGTTACTCTTTTTCACTATTTATGTGTTTAATTGAAATATTTTAAGTATATGAATGAAAAATGATATCTGATATGTGTGATATGTCTTAAAAATTGATTTAATTAACTATTTAATTAAATTAGTTATCTGTATATATTTTAAACTCACAAAGGATTTGATGATATATATTATCATGTTTATTGTGAGATCCTTATCAATCACATATACAGAAAAATCATTCCCAAGATAGATAGGTTAAGTCTACGTATTCCTTTTTTTTAGTTTCATTTACATAACCAATTCCACACTTATATTTCACATCTGCTTTTTACATTTTATTAAGAGAAATTGGTCTCATAAACCCATTTGGAGCCACTATTCCAAATGGAAAATGAGCTACCCTAAGTTTCCAATCAAGTGGTTTTCCCTGAAGTTGAGACAGAGATTTTCGAGCCTTAAATAATCTCACATGTTAGAGTTTCACAAAATTACAACATTGTTGAAGACCTGGATATGTCTCCTTCCACATTGTCAGCTCTTGAGATGCTGCAAACATGTCCAGAATAGTGAAAGCTATTGTTGTCACCCATTGGAGATATTGATCCATAGGATTCTAATCTAATTATATTTGATGTTGAGAGTCACATACCTAGACTCCCACTTCAACTGGGGTTCCAGTTTCCATTTTTTTTCAAAACTAAACAAGTGTTTCGCATAGTTGTTGACAGAGAAGCTTCTACAAGTATCATGTTGACTTCTTGTTGGAAAGCTTTAGGTTCTCAAAGTATCAATCAGTCACCTAACACTCTAAAAGCATTTGATGGAAGAGGTTTTCACCCTTATGGAATCTTGAATGATTTGCCCATAGAGTTAGAGGGTAACATGGTCGCTATCGCAGTTGAATTTGTTGATGCTGAGCTTGATTACAACCTTTTGCTTGGTCGATGTTTGACCTATGTTATGTCTGCAGTGGTCTCATATTTTTTCTATATGATATAATTTCCTCATAAAGGGAAAATTGTCAAAGTAGACTAGTTGTCTTACTACACTTATGACCCTAACTATACGGATAGCATACCTTTTGTCGGAAAAATGAATACTCTTTATGAGTATATTGGTGTTGATTTTCTCAAAGAATCATCACTGATGGGAACCTTTGCACTCCCTCCACCTAACTTTCCTTCTGATTTTCTCAAGGTTAACATAATTACATCAAGCATTATGGAATCTTCTGATCTGTGGACAATGCATTCAAAATCTGAATTAACCTCATGTGGAAATGATATGCCTTTGAGACCACTTGAATTGGATTACCAGGCAGTTCAATCGTTTTCCAACCCATCATCTTCTGAGATTGATCGAGTGAATACGACCAATGATGATTATTCTCCTTTACCATGGTTAGAACTAGTTTCATTTCGTAATCCTTTCAAATATACATTTCCAACTGTTGAACATATTACAGAGGTCATGAATTCGAATGAAATTCCACAGAACAATTATCATCATCGTTCATATTTTCTACTTTACCCTGATAAAATCGAGAATGATTTTCAACTATGTTTTCACCTGAGATTGTAGATAGTTCGGAATCACCCATTTCAGTTTTTCACGCTGAATATGAAAGGAATTTGGGAAATATATCTAGAAGGATTTCCATTGACATATCAATCAAAATAGGAATTATTGAAAATATTCACATAAGAGCTTCGTGTTCATTTAAATATATTCGAACGTATAAAGCCATATTTCAAGAATTTCATGACATCTTTTCATGGTCCTATGAGGAAATGCAAGGAATTGACCCAAGAATTTTTATGCACGAGATCAAGACTTACCCGGATACAAAACTTATTAGACAATTATTACATCTTGTGCATCCATGAAAGTCTTCTGCAATTAAAGAAGAGGTTGAGAAATTGGTCAAAGCAACTTTCATCCCACTGGTTCCCTTGACTGATTGGGTGTAGAATATTGTACATGTTAACAAAAAGCATGGAACCATTAGAGTATGTGTCAATTACAGGGATTTCAATAAGGCTTTTCCAAAGGACAACTATCCTACCCCCTATATCAATCAAATAATTGACAATTGTTTTGGAAATGAAATGTTTTCATTTATGGACGAATTTTTTGGTTATAACCAAATCAAGATAGTCCCAGTTGATCAAGATAAAACTCTGGGGGACTTTTTCCTATCGAAAACTCCCATTTGGTTTGAATAATTTCAGTGCAACTTTCCAATGGGCTATGTCTTACGTATTTCACGATATTAAGCATATTGTGCAACCTTATTTGGATGACTTGTCAACTCATTCGCTGAGACAAGAAGAACATTCAATGCATTTGAGAGATGTCTTTATAAGATGACATCACTATAATATATGATTGAATCCCCACAACTTTGTTTTTTGTGTGCAATCCAGTCGATTGCTAGAATTTTTCATTTCAAAGGAAGGAATTCGTTTCAATCTGCTCAAGGTTGAGGCTATTCTGAATTTTTCTCCACCTTCCAATCTCATTGAACTCCAAAGTTTTCAAGGGAAAACAAACTTTCTACATCGATTCATCCAAAACTACACCGAGTTAAAGGGTTTACTCAACTGTTGAAAAAGGGAATCTCATTTACTTGGGATGAAGTGGCTCAAAAGGCCTTTGATGCACTTAAACATGTGTTGACCCATACTCTGCTATTGCATCCTCCTGATTATCATCGAGACTACTTTTTATACTTAGTTGCATTTGATGTCACTATTGTCGTGGTTTTAATTTAGGAAGACGAATTGAAGGAAGAGCATGTGATATATTACTTAAGCAGAATTCTAACCAAAACTAAAGAAAAATATGCACGTGGAGAAATTGGTCTTATCAGCCATTCAAGTTGTCCAACGTTTTCATCACTACATTCTATTGTGAAAATTTACTGTGATTTATGATATCAACCCCACGGTTTCTATTCTTACGAAACTATTTCTAGGGGGAAATTATTCAAAATGGATAATTATCCTATAATAATTTGATTTGGAATTCATAAAATCTAAATTTAAGAAATCATTATTATTTGTTGAATTATTATGTGAATTTCCCCATGCTGACATGGAAACCTTGGTAAGGGATTCTCTTCTAGATGAATCTCTCTTTCTTATCAATACTTTAGACCATTGGTATGGAGATATCATAATTTATCTCCAAACCCATACATTTCGTCCAGAACTAAGTTGAACTAATCGTCATCATATATGGTACCAATCCCAGCAATACAATATTGTTGGCGATACACTTTATTTTCTTGGTGTCGATTCCATCTTCAGGTGATGTTTAACTTAGAACGAAGCCGAAAAGGCATTTAATGAATTCCATTTTGGATCTTGTAGTAGTCATATGTCAAGGCTTTCCACTACTCAAAAGATCCTACACAACTTATTTCTAGCCTTCTATGTTCAAAGACTGTATAACTGTGGTTTGGAAATGCCACAATTGCCATATCTATGATCAAAAAATGGGTGCAATACCATCTCCTCTTCACCCAATTATTATTATTGATCCTTTCGCTAAATAGGGCATTGATTTCCTTACATGTAACACTCACTCAGCTGGGGGGCATGGGTACATTATCCTTGTGGTAGATTATTTTACGAAATGGACTGAGGTGATGCCTACATATAAGGATGATGGCGAAACAACATCCATTTTCATATTCAATCACGTGATTTCTATATTTGGAGTACCACAAACCATCGTCATGAACTAGGGTTGTCATTTTCGAAACTTTATAATGATTGATCTTACTACGAAGTTAGGCTTGCATCATGGCAGTTCTACTCCATATTACCCATAGGAAAATGTCCAAGTAGAATTCGTTAACAAGTTTTTAATCCCCATGATTAAACAGATTACCGAGATTCATAAATGAGATTAGTGTCTAATTATTTTTCCAACCTTGTGGGCATACTGTAGCATAGCAAAAACTTCGATTGGTTTTACTCTTCTCCAACTTGTTTATAACATTGAAGCAATTTTACATATTGAATGTGAAATACCATCTTTGAAACTAGAAATTGGATTGTTACCATCCACTTCTGTTGAGGAAGAATTTTTCCTATACTTAGCACGACTCGATGAGACTCATTGTGATGTTGCATTTGCTAGCGAGGCCCAAAAAAAAATGAGTTAATGAACAATATGATCAAAATGTAAAACCTCATTCATATGTAGAAGGGGATTTAGTCTTGTTCTATGATCAAGAGCACGATAAGGCACTGGTAAATTTAGGACCATGTGGCATGGCCCTTATGTTGTAAAACATGCATTGGAAAAAGGGGCATATGAACTAGTTGATTATGATGGAATTCCCTTGGGAAAACCCAGAAATGATCTTTACCTAAAGATATATTTTGCTTAGATTGTTCAGTGAAGAATATGTATATTTTTGTACCATATTTTATGTGTGGCAATATTTACCAACTTTTTACATTTTTCTACTACCTCTCCTACTTATCCTGTGTTGCACTTGACTTTTAGATTTCGATGCTCCCTCAAGATTACATTGGCTTTGTTGATGGCGCTATTCATAGCCCCTGGAATTTATCTTTCGTAGCCTGGTGTTGGCCGGATAAATCTTTTTTGCGGACAAGACCGATATCCCTAGTATCGAATGATATCTAGAAACAAGGAGCACAAACAAATCTACTTTTCTCTAAACGTGTTTCAATTCATAAATGAAAACTAAGAGGTGTAACAGACCCTACCTCGGTCCAACATTTGTTTGTGGTATCTTGGTTTCTACAGCTTCAAGCAATTCCTCTACAACTTCAAGCAATTCCTCTTTATTAATCTATATACACAAACAAACACACATCAAAGAACACCTGCAAAGATATTATAATAAAACATGTTCATTATGAAGATCAAGGAGCTCATAAATAAACCATTAGAGATAGTTCATTGAGAAAAACAAACTTGATTGTATTAACTTTATGAATAAAAGAACCTTACAAC